>WYDI02030854.1:0-25524 GCA_009867235.2 Psittacus erithacus
GGGAAGGACAGGTTGAGGGGGGAAAACAAGCAGGCTACATGCTTTGTCTAATTTACGACTAAGCTTAAACCACAACAGTAACAAATGCAAAGCCCAAAACCTCCTTCTTACCTTCTTTTGAGCCTCTGAAAGAAATTATTCAACATTCAACAGCTGATTCCTAAAGCAGATAAAAATAAGAAATTTTGTTCTTTTTAATGTTGCCTAAAAGATTCTGTTGCTTGTTATGGGATACCTGAAATCTGACTGATGTTTCGATGAGAACAGTCATCCAATTGAGCTCATCAAAACCAGAATTTCTACCACTTGACTAATTTGGAACAATAACAACACAAAAAAGGCCCAGTAAAGAACTTAGGTACCTAAATCAGGATAAAAGCAGGACTGAGGTGTCTGACAATAAAGTCATAATCCCTCAAAAATATTGCTTCATTTCGATATCTTGCTAAATTCACTGAGTGTCAGATTTATAAATCCTGGTTCCGTGTAGGGCCTGATCAATTAGATATGCTCATGTCAGATGAACCAGACATCAGTAGAATAATTTAACTTGAAAACAAAATAAGGTGAGGATAGGTGGTTTCCCTTCCCACCTCTCCTCTTCCCCACCTTGTGTAGTGGCCTGGTAGTACGAGTACTCATCCAAGATACAAGTACTATACAGCATCAAACACTGGACCTAGGTCTCACTCATCCCTGCTGAGTGCCCAAACCATTATTACAGGGTGAGGATTCCTTTTGTGCTTGATTTCCAGCCCCATTAATCTTGCATCCTTTGCTGACTGCAGCAGAGATCAATAGAGGGGTACTTGTGTTTCTTTATTTAGACACATTATAAAACAGAACCCTAGGCCTTCTGAACCAAAACAAGCTCTCAGAACCAGATTTGGAAACATGGATCTTTAATAGATGCAAGCATAGAATTTTACACTTAGCAAAATCAATATGCTTAGCATAGTATTCATGCTTCAGAGAAGGATGAAAATAATGCCTTTCTCTTTTCCCTTCTCCCTCACCTTTTAATTTTCCTTTAGTTTATTGTCCATTCAGATGTTGAGCCACACAACTGGCTGTAGGCAGATATAATCTTGCTTTGCCTGTTCTGTGAGATGGCTGGATTTGAGCCAGATGCTGTCTGGAAGCTATATTAGCCCAAACTAATGTGGCAGTGCAGCTCCTCAATTGAAGTGACACCTATCAAGCAAAGTCAGCTAATGGCAGAGAGAACATGTCTTCAGTCTGAAGACTAAAGAGCTGCCTAACTCTCCTCAGAGGCATTACAGTCACTGTACATGCTAAGTATATGCTGAATCTAGAGTCCATCTTGGGTACTAAATGCCTAAAATTTAGAGGTTACAAAGCCTTTATTAGGTTTAGGTGACACTAAATGCCAGTAAAATCTCCCATTCTTTTCAAAATACTCCTCAGCGTACTGTTCAAGGTAGATGCTGCAACACCTTCACTCTAAGCTGCAATCTACCAGAAGCTGGGCTGTTCTTCCCAATTCCTGGCCTCTGCCTTGCAAAATTAATCACTTTACACCAAGCTGACATTTATTCTATCCTGGTGCATGAGCCAATGACGTACTGGATGATGTACCAGGAGACACACCTGTTACAACCAACGCAGGGACACAGTTGAGGCCTCAGCAACGTGCTGCAGTGAGGAATGCTTCTGAATGGATTCTGTTTTGAACATGATGCTGTGGCTTCTCTCCTGCTCAGTGATCTCATGCAGCAGACACAGCTGGCTGGCAGATGTGGCAAATCAACATTATCTTGTATAAGAAGTTGCGGAGTAGTGAAGAGGCTGTGGTACTGCCCTGCGAATGCATGACACAGGTCTAGATGGTGAAGATGGAGCCACTGGTTTTATCCCAGGGGAATCAGTATGTCTGCCGTTGCAGGAGAGAGGAAAAGAAAGGATGATTTTTTTTCCTTAGGTCAATGTAAACTCTTGGCCTTTGGGTCACAGTGTCAAGTTTTTCTTTTACATTATTAAATCATGATAGTTTCCAGATTTCTTGCTGAAGTATAATCCACATACATGTTTCTCTTTTTTCCTAACAGAACATGTAACAGTGTTATACCATTCCATATTATAGTTTGATCTCCAATAATTCAATAGTTATATCCTTTCCTTTTGACTAGAAAAAGAAAGTTCTATCCTATACCTAAATATCAAAAATGCTTCAGTACAGATCATTTTCCTAGCTGTCACATTGACTGGCTCTGGATTCTTTCACTGTCCCCTTTTTTGTTTCATAAAACACAGGAAGTGAAATACGTTGAAAATATTGGAACAGACTCATATTCTTCAACCACTGTTACACAATCTTCTTTGTAGATGTATTGAGACAGCATTGCTATAGAGTTCATTGCTCAGAAGAATAAGAACTACTCAATTTGTTTACCAAAGCAAATAGTCAGCAGTGTGTTTTTACCTGTTTATTTCTTAGTACTTGTTCTACGGCCAAGTGCAGCTGTGAATACTAGAAAACATTTGATGAGCTCATGGCCAAAAGCAGTATGGCTACAGCCATATGTGTCCTTTCATAAGAAACAGGAATTAAAAACTGGACATGGTGTTTTCCCATTTGAATCAGGTATGTCAGACTGTCAGCAATGCTTCCACACTCTTTCCAGTTTCCAGATTCCCCAGCACACATCAGGTAGTCTGTTTCATGTCCTTTTGGAAAGCTTTTGTAAAATGTCAGCTGTATTATTACTTTTTTGAATGTTATTTAGATTAGTTTAGCTTTGCTGCCTAGATTGGAGAAGCAAATGTACCATTATTTTTTAGGGAGGTTATAAGGCACATGCAAAGGACAAAGGAAAAGTTTTAAGGAGCCTTAAAACAAAAGATGCTTATATACAGAAACAACCAGGAAGTTGTAATTGAGCTCTTCTCTGCTTTGCAGGCTTGGGGATTGGCACCGCATGGCTCCTTGCATTCTAGGTTTTCAACAAGACAGCATTTAGGTACATGCTGGAGTTTACTTCGTGTGACTGTCAGCTTTAATACAAACCCTGGAGATTGTTACAGATTCTCTGTTTTTCTTGTAAAAATTTAAAAAGTAACAACCTATAAGAAACTGAAAATATCAACTTAGAAAATCGCCATTGCACTGTTCGTGACTTTCTTATTCAGCAGCATAGTTCATAGAGAGAACAACAATCCAATATTGCAAAATCTGATTAATTTAAGATCTCCTATATACAACTAGGGCACATTACCCCATAGCCTAAGGGTCACCACATTTCTCAACATTTATGATAAGCTTTATAATTTTATACCTAATTGGATGGCCATCATGAACTTTCGAAACAAATAAAAACCTGATAGCAATCGTAACTGCACAGACCAGTAGAGATTATCCTCAAGTTTGGCCTAACAGCTAAAAACATGCTTTTTCTCTAAAGCTATGATACTCTATAGCTTTCTCGAAAGCTATGATATAATTACTTATAAAAGGAAGAATATTCAACATCCACACTCTTTCTTGGATTAATGAGCTTTTTCATTAGAGAATTTCTACCTGTCTAGGTCCCTAAATGCAGTCATTACTGGCAGAGTGAATGGAGATACACCAATAGCTATTGTAGCATGAATGTTAGCAACTACAAAACTGAAATGATGAAACTGCACTAGCCTGGCTGCATATGCAGGCTTTGTCAAACCACTGAGCGGTGTTAGCTTAGACTTTTCAGATGTATGCTATATATATATGTATATTTATATAATACTGACTATATATATAAATATTTGCATAGTACTAATTAAAAGCAAAGCAATGTCTTTCCATAATCAAAATATTAAATATCTTTGCTCAAGAACTGTTGAAATGGAACACTTCAGCATTTTCATACTTTCATTATTTTTCTTTCTGAAAATAAATATTAAATAAATACAGTTTTGTCAAAGTTCCACTTTGGCATAAATAAATAAATAAATAAATGTGAATTAGTGATTGAATTTAAAAATTAGTGCTTTCAGCAAAAAAAGATTTTATTTTCAATGTATATTTTTTTTGAAAAGGAGGGAATGTTTTAATACTGAACATAATTTTTTCATACCTTTCACCAATGTAAAAAAAGAGATAGATCTTTTTAATGAATATTTTTTCCAACAAAATGAACTCTTTTCAGAAAAGCGTATGTTTGAGTCCAAAACACATAAAACCAAACCCAAACCATGTATTTTAATGAAAAATTTTATGTGATGGAAAAGACATCTTCTATAAAATGTTTTCCTGACATTACCAAATTATGGCTCAGCACTAAATTAAAGAATATGAATGGTACAGGTTTTGTGTGTGTGTGTGTGTGATGAAAAGACAGACTCAAAAGTAAGGTTTTACTTGGTGTTCCTAAAAGGTGTTTTGGGAAGAGCCTTAACTCACCAGATGATTATTAGACATCAGGGAGCCAATGTTAGAATCACAGAGTGAAAGAGTAGATATCTGTTCTTTTTTTCTGGCAGCATAATGTACAAATATTGCAAAGCCAATACATTGACTTTAGGTTAGATTTTCCTAATGCTTAGATCAATCTATAATTCATTTATGGGGGAGTACAAACACACTACAAAGTCAAATGGGCTTCACTACAAAAAAAGAAAGGATCTGTAATGCTTATCATAGATCAACATAAACCTGCTATGGAGTCTGCTGCTCAAGATGTGATCAGAATACAGAATTTATAGTAAGATCAGGACACATAACCATTCCTCAAGTTAAAAAGCTTAAAGAAGTTATCTACTGAAAATATAAGAAATAATCTGATGCTGAAGTATAATCCAAAGGCCACTGAAAGAATGCAGTGGCCTCTCGAACCCATCTCCAAAACCAAAAAGGAGCCCAAGTTACTTCTCACTCATCTCCTCATATTCTGTTTGACAGGTCAATGCACCGATTGGTTATGTCCTGTCTTCTGCTTGTGTTGCTTAGTACTGTACAAGGCTCATGTTTGACAGCTGCAAAGGCTGCTATGGAGCTCAGCAAAATTGTCAAAGCTCTCTTGAAAGGTCTGACTTGCTTGTGATGGGATCTCCCATGATATGGCATGGCTGATTCTTCATAGTCTCAGTGTTCTGCACCTCGCACTGCTTTGTGCCTTAACTTACAAGTTTGACAGATTTGGAAAGTAAATCCCAGTTGAAAAAGAGAATTTGGAAATATCTTTTTTTGCTCTGAGAGCAGAAAAATGTACTCAGGGACAAAATCTGGTCTGACATGATGCATCCAGCAGAAAATGGACGAGAAGTGCTCATGTTTGTGTTTAATTGGAAGCATCCAGCGTACAGAGGTTATCCTTCTAACATAAAACCCAAACCAAACCAAACCAAAATTTCCTTTCAGGTACATAGTGAAGTATAACAATATAAATTGTAGCTAGTGATTTACAAAACTTTCCTTACTAGCTCATTTGTACTTTTATTCTTGGACATGTTACTAAATGATCAGCAGCAGGCAGCATGCAGGCAGCATTTTGATAGTATGAACTGGAGTTTCCTCAGAGAAAAATGTCATTAAGGATTAAAGTCATCTCTTCAGCACAAGTGGCTGGTTTTAATGGCTTTGTTTTCATCATATGATAACCAACCTACAATGAGATGTTTTTTAGTGTTCCAAATACCTGTTGAAATGTACCACTTCATATACCCTTGAAAGAAAAAGGGAACCCAACCAAAAAAAGGCAAAACAAAATAGAAGTTGGGCAATGGTTCCTGATGCCTCTCAACTCTGGATGCTACCTACAAACAGAATAATATCTGTTGTTTTTCTGAACCTGTCCTATGGAAGCTTCTTATAGATTCTGTAGCTCTTCTATTAAATTAGAGGTTTCCAAGCCACAGGATGCAGGTCCTTCAGAGGAGGATATTGTTCACACAGCCGAATACTGCCTTCTAAACTCATTCATGTGCAGCACAGAGCCAAAGGGAGACCAATACTAAAGCAGCCCTAGTACAATGTGAAGCTAAGGTGAAACTCAGGAGCAAACACAGGCCACCACTTCAGCTGTGTGAAGCTGGTGAAAGCCAGCGCTGCTGCTAACACTGCTGTTCTCACTGTAGAGCATTCCCCTTCCCTTGTCCTGGTAGGCCATTCCACGCCTTTGTCATTTCTTCCATTGTGCTAGCACCACAGTTAGTACAGCTGAACAATGACTCAGAGTGGGGAACCGATCCAACTGAACATTTTTTTTCTCTATTTTTTTTTTCCTGGCTGTGTTTCTTCTACCCTCTCTTAATTCTGGTTTACTATGTGGCCACAAGAAAACTTGTTCCAGCAAAAGGAAAGGCTCCGCACAAAGAAACAAGTACCACCACTGGAAGTGCTGGAATTTATTAACTGAAAATGATCCTATGGAGTTCTAGAAGTAAAGATTACTCCCAACTACAAAACTAACTTGCTGTATGGTGCATGGCAAGCTGCTCCAAGTCTCTCTTCCCAATTTCAGTCTGTTTAGACTATGTTCTTCAAAGCAAAAATGTTGTTCTTATTATGTACTCATGTACTTAATTCCTAGTCAAGGTTGGGGAACTGTGGTAATAAAAAGAAATTAAAATAATGATTTCTGAGGGTAAAAGCAGTTTACCTAAGGGATTCATGCTAGCTAATGGAAACGCAAAGGAAATCATCACCTCATGAAGTACTGCCCTATATTGAGAATTGCAGAACATGATATTCTGTTTATCAGAGAGATCAAATTCATCATGAAATCAAGAAACCCATGTGAAAGACATCAACCTAATAAAGGAATTTGCATTACATGCAATCTCTAAAATTGACATATTTAGCATATGAGATGCTACAGATATTTTTTCTTGTTCAGAAAATACAATCATCTAAACACTTTTACCTGCTTTTTAATTTTTTGGACTATCTGGGCATACCTTAGTCATAAAATTACAAAAACTGTTCTTTGGTGTGTTCTGAGAGGAGGAAGAGTGAGATATAATTTTCAGTTTATTTTCATAATCTTTGTATCAGCATATCAGAGCAGCATGAACGGATTATACCTGGGACAAGGAAATTGCTCCACACATGAAGAAGTGTTAACAAGTGGTTCCTAGGGCCTTCTGTGGGTCCTCTCTGGCACTTCATCACCTTAGAGACTTCAGTGAGGCTGTTAGTTCTCAAGGCTTCACCCCTGCACCAAGACTTTTCCCTGGGTCTATGTTTCTGTTTGCTGAAAACAAGGCTGATGGCCAAACATTGTGATAGTTAATTTTCCCCTTGAAAAGGCATAAGTTTATCTATTCTGTCTCTTTCTCTATATTTTTTGCTATGGTGTACATTTCACAAAAGGGAAGATCTCTGCATATTAGCAGATGGTTACCCTGGTGATAGAGACACAGTACAACCAGCATCTCTACTCTCACAACTACTGATGGAGTTAGGCAGAGGTGGCATTAGTAGGAAATACTGCTGTAGAACAAACCAAAGAGAGAACACTATTCTCTCACTTTTAATATTGTTTTAAAGTAGTAGGAACAGTGCTGAGTGTGCATAAGGAAGAGAGATTCCTTTCTTCGGGGATCCCGTAGGCTATCCTTTTCATCCTACATCCAAGTGCAGATGCTTTTTGAAAATCATCTTTGCTTTGCTAGCATCCCAGTAGGAGTTTAAAAAGTCAACTGCAGCCAATTGTACTTTCTCCTTTCTCTCAAAAGGGGATAAAGCTTTCAAACTATTTGAATAAACTGTGATTACATCTTCATTTGTCAGTAATGGGATTACCACGTTGATAAGAGACTTCAGACAAACACACATGTTTAAGATTGGTGCAAATTACCCAAAAGGGTCGGGAAAATCTTTTGGGCTCCTCAGGGCCCACCCCTCCCACTTTGAAAGCTGGCTGGCACCAAGAGCCCTGAATAGGCTGGGACCAGCTGACCATTCCCTGCTGGGGGTTGTGGCTGTTTTCCTGCGCACATGCTCACTGAGCTGGAAAATACAATTATACACATCCAAGCTTGCAGTTAGGTTTTTTACTATAGCTTAGAAGCTAAAGATTTTTCAACTAATTGATTTTATCTTTGGATGAAGAAGATGTCATAAATCTCAGTCAGCTAGTAATGATTAAGAGATAAAGGCAACCTGAGAAAAATATAAGTACTGTTGCTGCTAAATGCTGATGGACTCCATGGTGAGATAATCTTTTTAACATGGCAACCCATCCCACATACAAAATGTTTGTCCAAAGATCCATTTGTGAAAGAGAACAAATGGGGAAATCTGAAAGCAAGCAGGAAAGATATGAGTGAGAAATGAAACACAAATTCAAATCCTGTTAGGGCTAAAGAAAAAGAAAGGCTTGAAAATAATCCCACTTTGAGTCTGTATAATGAATTGCATATTACAATACAGAGGGACTGTTCAGGAGGATTCTAAACCTCTGTAGAGAGCAAGTATAGGGATTAGTTAACTCTATAGTTGTCTTCAACTTTATGAGGTCTTGATTTTGCCATCCATATACCTTTGCAGTGGATTTTACTTGTACTGGCATCAGTGGGATTCCTTGTTCAGCTAAATACTACCTAGAAATGTATGTGCTGTGGGGTGGTGGAAACTGAGAAATATAATTTGAGTATGTGGGTTAATTGAGTGGGGAATAACTTCATTGAAGTGAACTGAATTACATCAGAATTACATACGAAAAACTTGGAAAAAAAAAAGGAAGGAAAAAGTATGGTTTGGACAATTGCTATATAAAATACACAGCTTTAAGTAACTAGCTAAAAAATATGTTGTGGTAAGGTTGGTCAGATTTGCTGATGGCACTTATTACATCTGATGTATTTTCTTGAACACATTACAATTCTTCATGGGAATTCATCGAAGTGGTCACAATTTCCTACTAAAACAAAGCAAAGCTTTTATTTTGCTGTTATGTGGTAGGATATAACATAATAAACTTCTGATTAAGTTGCAGTATTTAAAGAATATTTCACTACAGAAAAAAAAAAATATTTAGCATGAACTTTTTCTCACAAAGTTTCAGAATATTCTGGAGAATGGATTTCCATTACTTTGACCTCACACTCAAAAGCACACTGTATTTGTAGCTTAATAAACTAAATGTGCAAGAACTAGAGCTAGATTTTGCTGATTAGGAAAAGTTTATCTCTTTTCTAAAGGGTTAATTAAAGGACTGCACTACAGGTATGCATACGAAACAAAAGCAGTGACATCCATAACCTCTTTCTCCAAAGACCCCTGCAAAGGTCCTACAGTTAGAACCTTGATATTAATATTAGCTTGGACTTGCCATAATCTAAGACCTGTTGTTGCTGAATGTTGCTCATTTCCAGTGAAGTGAAATGAATGAATTTTGGGCAGTTTATTTGCAATCCAGACGGAGGAGTCCATATTTCAGGGAAAAAGGGAGGGTTGATATTATGACAGCTTTTGCATTTATTATTCAGGAAAAAACCACCATCACGCCAAGATATAACCAAAACTAAGTAAATGAAACAGCTGGTGCCAAAGATGCCAACATCTATCAAGGCAGGATTCAACACCATGCTCTGTGTATGATACTCATAGAAGAAAAGTCACATGCAGTACTGAAGGGGGCTAAGTTGCCAACAGCACTGATCATTAACTGGTGTAATAAAGTTACACGTAATACACTGGAGGAAGAAGATTCAGAGAGGCGGTATGATCAGAATGTCATGACAAATTTATAGTAATAAAGAAACTATATGGACAGATATGTGAGCATGATGTGGACACCAAGGAAGCCATAGATGAGAAGATTACAGTTGTCAGGTTCTTTGGTTGACTTTGGAAGGAGAAATGTCAAGAATTCAGAGAAAGCAAAATAACAAGGTTTTTGACATGAGAAAGAAGAAAAACTGAAGTCAAGAATGGCTTTCTAGAAAAGAAGTGGGATCACAGCTGACATCCATTTTTAAAGTGATAATTGTAACATAGTAATCATCATCTGTGACAAAAAAGGAGAACAGAAAACCCCTTGACATTCTGATAAGTATTAACAACTTGGCAAGTGACAGGTTTTAATATATCATATTTAAATGGACAGAGATAGACTCAGTAGAGATTAAATGTGATAGAAGATATTGGTGAAAGTAACAGACATACACAGAAAAATAGATTTTTGAGTGTTTACTACAGGAATGGTAGTAGAAACCACATAAGAGGATGAGGTTGCGGAATCAGAAAGTTGAAAGGGAAGAAGAACTCTGGTGGATGGTGCAAAATTAAAGAAAGAGGATAACATTGCAGAAGATAGAGGAGTAGAAAAGGGCAAACAAGGGACTTTGTCATAGCTGAAGGAAATAATGAGCCTGACAGAAAAGGAACAGGAGGGTATCATCAACGTCTCAGTAAGAAGGTGTGAGGCAAACAGCGAGAAAAATTAATTAGCAAGTGTTCAATAATGCAACAAGCCAAGCTATAAAATAAGGCAATGTAACTATTACAAGGATTACCAAGCAACAGGGGTAGTGAGTTGATGGGAGTCAGTAGGTGAAAGAAGCAAAGAAGCATCATGAACAGTGAAATTTAGAGCTCAAGAGTTTCAAATTATATCAGAACTTGCAGGTGCCAGTAGTGACCCAAAATCATGATGCAAAGAGAGGGTGATCTCCTTCCTAAAACCTTTTTCTCTCTCGTTGGTAGTCCTGCCTGATATCTGCCTTTGAATCTAAGCACTAAAACCAGTCAAAGATCTTAAAGAAAACTCTACTGTTCAAGACATTATTTTCCCCTTCATCGCCCTGTTTCTAATCTCTTCTAATACTGAGGAAGTATTATTATGATGATCTTTGAATCCAGTAAATACAGGTTCTGAAATCAGGATCCCTCTGCCTAGAGTGTTCTCCTGTTAGCTACATGTCATTTGTACATATTTATATATTCATATTTTTTCACATTCCTATTGGGCAATTCTTTTTCTATTGTTAATTGAACTACATCGTTCTGAAAAACTCAGCAACTACTTGCTGGTGAGAGGATTAACCAGGTTTTTGAAGCCTGTAGTTAAAGGTGCACTGTTTTAAAGGAGTACCAGCACTGTCTTAAAGGAGTAGTCAATCAGATATCATGATGATGTCATGTTACGAGAGGCACCAACATGAACTGTATTGAGAAATTCTTTTAGCCATCTGCACAATGGCCTAAGTTTCATATGTGCTGAACACCCAGCAGCTTCTAAATAAATGTAGTAACTTAAATAAATTATTAAAAACTACCAAACACTTAAGTCTTTTGGAAATTCTATGCTAAGGGGTAACCTAACCGAGTTAAAAGCCAGAGACTCATGGTTTTCAATTAGATTTATATTCCTAATTCCTTTGTGTACTTTTAGAAATCCTACTCACAGACACTTTGATAAAAAAAATTGGCCCCAATCCTCAAATGTATTCCTAAATTCTTGTGATTTCAAAGGGAGTTAGGCACAAAAAACCTTTGGAGGATTAGGTACTTGGTATATATGAGCAGGCCAAGTCAAAGTTACACCAGGCTTTACTGGAAAAACACAGACTTTAAAACTTGAGAACTGATAGGGATCACAGTAAGCAATAGCAGCGTATTTTGTGTGAAGCTGCACTTAATAACCAGACACTGTAACAGCTGCAATTTCTGGGTAATTTGAAAGTGTAACATCAAAGCATCAAATACAATGTCCATTTTGGAGGGAGTTGTATCGAAAAGAAAAGGTAGTTAATACCTTATGAAGTACACAATCTGGGAACAACTGCACATTACCTACCCAAAAGCAGCAGGATATCTTACAAGCATTTCTGAATGTGAATAGGAAATGGTAGGTATGGCCACTCAATCAAGGGCAGTAACGTAATCTGCTTTTTCATTCAACTAATTCTCACAGTCTGAAGGACTTCTCAGACTTCATCAGTTCTCTGTGGGGAATGAAATGTTGTCCCCGAAGATGTAAAACACAGGATCTAATTCCTTATATTCTCTTAACACATTTTCAGTGACTTCTATTAAAACTGTTTGGATGATCCCCATGATTACAATCTACAAGAATAGCACTAAATTTTCCTATTTAAAAATCATGAAACTAAAGTGGAGGGATGCTAAGTCAGGTATCTCATTTCATAACAAGGAGTCTGCAGTACAGCAGGAATCAGTATTCAAGCCTCCAAATCCAAGATAAGTGCTCTAATCCCATGTGAGAACTCTTCTGCAAGAACAAGCTACAAGAAGGTAGCATGCATGTCTCCCATTAGATGGCTGGACATACATCAGTTAAGTAGCCCATATCCCTGATCTTATTGCAGAACTGTTTATACTGTGAAATGATCATATTTGTCCCTGTCATCAGGCCACAACAAAGGCATTGTTTTGCATCAGTCATGCCATCACCTGTCATATGGCCACAGCTGCTTCCCTGAGATGATCAAAATGTAACTGTTATAACTGAGCATACCTGTATCACTAAGGCACTCTTCAGTCCATGTGATCCACTGCACATTCAAAGATGAGACTACTGTATGACTTGATCTCGGCCCAACACACAGTTTATCAGATTATCATACGTCTTCCATAGTCATGATAAGCTGTGTTGGGAAGAAAACAGTTTTAGCATTTAATCACAGTGACTTACTCACTCACTGCTTAAGTCTGAAGAGGTGTTCAGGAAAGAAGACAGTAAGGAATAAAACACCTGCCCCATAGGTTGTTGGATGGCTGTCTCTGCCCCACTCATTGAAACACTGGTGTGTATCTCAGTTCAGTGGAGTTTATCTTCATTGATACACATAAATATAAAACAGAATGAAGAAAAGAAAAGACATTTAGAAACTGTCAGCTTCCGATACGAACACAAATTGTAGAAATGGCTGTGTGGCTTTACAAGAATTACTACATCTACATGTTTCCTCACAGCATGAATTGGTTCACATTTAATTGGATCTAAACCAAGAATCTAGCTTGGGTTTTCAATTTCAAATTACACCAAGTTTTGGATTCATAACAAAGAACTTTGCAGAATTCAGATGTAAGTATCAAATACTTTGTTAATATGTTTGTCATCATAAAGCAAATCGCTGGAAAGTCAGCAAGGAAAGTGACTTTCCAGTTAGAATGAGACCACAGCCTAGTGATTGGATGCTAGGAACATGGGTTCAGAAAAAAAGGTTTCATAATGAGAAGATGAACTCAGACTTGAAAAACCTATGCACACTTCTTTAAGAGAAGAACAAAGTAAAACAATCCCAACAGAAAACAGCTAGCCACCAACCTAGCTAGAAAAGAGTGACATTCAGTATCTTTGCACAATGGGAATGTATCCAAGACTTGTTCTGAGTGTCTGTTAAAATATATCTGTTTTAGCCTATTAGGTTTCTTTGCTTCACATCCTTTGCCCCTAATTATATATATCATATCACTAGATTTTTTCTCATCTGTAAACACCAAGGTCACCCTGAGGCCAAGCCTAGATGGTCTATGAGATGTAAATTTTCTTTGGCTAAGAGAATACTTGTGGCTGGGTCATGTGATACTGCCCTTTCCTTTTATTTGGAATCTTTTGGATTAGAGAGCGATGGCTTTAAAAACACACACAATACTCTGCAAATTAGTCCATCTGTCTATCAGTCATTCAATTGCTTCTGCAGCCCACTGTGGTGATTGTGAAAAGGACAGTAGTCCCTGGGGTGACCTTCAACAAGGAGTTTGCGAAATAAGTTTCTTCACAGGCTGTTTGAAAGGAATCAGTATTTTTTTTCTAAATGGATTTTTTTAGTTTCTGATAAAATTTCTCTGAAAATTTTGTTTCTTTTTTAAAATATCCTTGCATTTGTATATGTACTAATATGTGACTGCAACAGTGAGTTACCTATTACATATGAATCTGTCTATTACTGTGGAAGCATATTAAGGTTGGTGCGATGAAAGGCCAATCCAAATCCAGAAACTATGTATACAAGGGCAATCTGAACAACTGTGGTCAAATAAAGTATAAAGAAAATATCATAGCTAGAAATAATTTCTGAGAAATAAATTATGGGATTGGAAGAAAGTTTAACTTCAAATGTTTGGTTTTATTGACCAGCTCCATAATGTGGAATGTTTCAACACACTCCTAAAACTGCTCTTTCACAATGGGGATAGAGCACACGGATTTGCATCTTTTGGATTTAAATTGACTTTATGTTTCCAAATATGTTTTCTCATCCTTGTATGACTCCCTGTTGTAAAACGTTATGCCAGTGGTAGGAAAAAGAAAAATAGAATATGAATCAGAGTTCATGTTTTGGACGTTGAGTAATAGTGATTAAACTTATCTACACTTGGTTACTGCCTCAAGAAATATTCCAAATGCTATTCAAACTTTTTTTGGAGCTTTCTGCAGAAATCAGGACAAAGGCCTCAGCTTTTAAACTGCAGGGGAAACAGGGTCTTTAGAATTTGGAAAAGAGTAGCCTGAAAATAATGGGACACCAGCAGACCTGATCACTTCAGGCATCTTGGCTGGGCTTTAGAAACCTTCTCGCACGTCCCTTGCCAACACTCATCACTAACCTTCTTGCACAAAGCTACAAAATTATACCATAATACTCAAATGCTAGCATTTCTTACCTGCCTTATAATTTGATAGGTATTGAATAGAACCTTGATAAAGTTATGGTTGCCAAATTCCCTGAAAATTTTATACAGATAATCACTAAGCTTATTTTTAGGAGCAAGGAGTTAATATGTACTGTTATCTGTACCTTAAGCATAAACACAGATCAAAAGGCAACACAAAGGTGTTTGCAAGCACATAGGTGGGAAAAATAGCATAATATGGAGATACATTGAAAAGGTGTGAGACTCAGCAGATTGGCTGGAGAAGATGAGAGAAAAGGCAAGAGGAATATACCAGATGTAACCACAGAAGTAGTGCAGAAGTACGAGAGAACTTTATAGCCAGAGGCTGGTTTAAAGAGGTTTGAAGCTATCTGTGAAGAATTTGTCTCCTCTTTGATTTTTTTTCTGTGCTTAGGGAAACAGGGCTTTGTGCGTTGAAAATGAGCAGGATTGCATCAGAGATGCCAGACTCAATTATCACTCTTCCTAATAAAAACAGTTTGTGAAGATCTGCACTTTGGCTAACTGCTCTGTTTAAAGAACAGTAGTAATACTGATGCTAACCTGATGCTACGTTGATTCTTTATCCCAGAGAAGAATTACAAATAATGTCATGCGGCAGATGGATGTACCAAAAGAATAGTAGGGACTGCATGCTACATTAGAAGTTTGGTAAAATAAGAGGAGTCTACCTTCTGACTTTTTGGTAAATGTGAATTTCTACAGCATTTAAATCATATGTGATATATGAGGAAATTAAATGAAGCCCTGTGATTTCTGACAGTTGCTGCTTGGATTTTCTCACCACATAAGAGTACAATTTTTTGCTAATGTGTGAACCAAGAGTAATGTTTCTGAGTTTAGCCCAGCTGTAGAAACTTGACAGCTGTAAAAATTAAGGGGGATTTTCCACTTGTTGGGGTGGTCTGCTACTGAAATCACTGCTGATCTCTGTATTGGAGTATGTCTCTATCGAAGAAGAAGCTAGTGACATGTTTATATTTCTACAGAGAATCAGTCTGCAGATCACAGGCCTCTGAAATAATAAACAAGAGATTCTATCAGCTTGAAGTAAAAGGCAATCTTCATGCCCACAACAGAAATAGCTGTTTTCTGGAGTTAGGTTCTTATATTTGGAAGAAGAAAAAAGCCACAGATCAGGCATTAAATGGAATATGATGCTACTTATAAAACCCTCCTTGTCAACATTATTGTTTTACCTGCAAATAATTCAGAAATTAGTTCTTTAATAGTGGAACACTTTTAGCACTATCTTAATTTCTGAACAGAGTTAATAAACTGCTCACAAATAAAGTCAGATACCAAAGAAGAAGATTCATAGCACCTGACAGATAACATACCAATAGAAAATGATTAGACTGTGGTGTGTGAAATCTGCCCTAGATTTAAGGACATGGAATTAGATTGCTAGCAGGAGTCTGATGGACCTGATGGATAAAAGCTGCAGAAATCATGCCCATAAGTCTGGATTATTTGTTGCTCATTTCTTAGAAATTATGGGAGAGAATCCTATCTTTCTATAATGATATTATAAAATATCCTTACAGTTGGACAGCTTTGTCAGGAAACAGGTAACATGAGTAACAAGGCACAGCTAACCTTGAGATGTGTGTCTCCCTCACAGCTACAGGTAAGTTTGAGATAACTACAACTTCTACTGCTTCCTGTGAAAGTAAGAACAGAATAGAACAGTACATAAAACTCACATCATCAAAGAAACAGACAATATAACAATGGTAAAAGCATCCTAAAAAACTGGGAATATTTGGCTCTGGACCTTTTCTCAGAGTTTTCTAACCATTAGGAGGCAGAGAAATATTAAAACAAATGTATGAACCAAAGACAGGCTGAGAATGGTCAAAGTCCTGAGTACTTATCAGGAAGTCCTGAGCCACTGGGATATTACACAAAGGTGGAGATCAGTATTCTCCCCATCCCAGCGTTTTTGAAAAGAAATTGTGGCTGTTTTGTTCTGAACAGCTTTGTATTTGACACATGTATTTGCACTCATTGCACATATTTACCAGATCATATACTTCAGGATCCACTGTCAAACTTCTTAATCTGTGAATTCTCAACTCACTTTAAGCTGCAGCTGTCTGAGCTAGGCAGGTATTAGACTTTAAAACACAGTTATAACCACAATCCCCATGAACTAAAGCAAAATATTAATGCCTAAAAGGCACTTGTGGCTCATGGCAGTAGCCCTAAGTTTTTTTGCTAGAGATGTTTAAACTTGCTGAAATTAAGGCAGTTCTGGTCTGAAAGTTCTGAGTCCACTTCAGTGCTAGATGAATTAGGTACACCATTAGGTGTATCTAACTTACAGACCCTAGAATTAAAAAAAGCTTAAAGATCACTCTTTCTTTAATGACTTTGTTTTTCTTTATTGAATATATAGATTCAGTAAACCAGCAAAGAGTTAGGCTAGAAGCTTAGGCACATCAGACGTTGTTTGACTGATATAAAACAATGAAACAAGCACACTCATATATACATGGAGGAAAGATCCACTTCTTATCATTGCATGATCTTTGTGGGCCAATGTCTGCTCTAAATATTTCTCATACAGAGTCTAAGACTGACAAAGGTCCAAGGGGCTTATTTTCAAGGGCATGTAGTGGTAGTGATAAGACAAAGGGTAATGGCTTTAAAATAAGAGTGTGTATTTAGATTAGGTATAAGGAAGAAGTTCTTTATTATGAGGGTAGTGAGACACTGGCACAGGTTGCCCAGATAAGCTGTGACTGCCCCATCCCTGGCACAGGTTGCCCAGATAAGCTGTGACTGCCCCATCCCTTTCACTGTTCAAGGCCAGGTCGGAAAGGGCTTTGGGCAACCTGATCTATTAGAAGATTGACCCTGCCCATGGCAAGGGGGTTGGAAATAGATGAACTTTAAGGTCCTTCCCAACATAACCTATTCTGTGATTCTATGTTACAATCACATGTCCTTAACTCAGACACTTGAGACATGATGTTATGTAGCTGTTATTGATAAGAGAAAAGCCAGCAGAAGAGTGGGGCCAAGGATAGCTGAAGTAGATGATAGGCATAGCTACTATCCTTCTCTAAACAATATTTCTTGGCCAGTATGAGATATTTCTACAAATAGATCATGTCAGAAAATAACTGTCCACCCAACTTGATACAGTTTTTTTGTATCTCTGTCTTGTGCAGCCATCTAAGGAATTTTCTTTTCTATGAGCAATCTGTCTACATTACCATTTCCAGCACAATGTCCAGATGGATACAGCAAATGAAGAAGGGACAAAACATCAATTCAGACTTGTCCTGCCTCCCAAACAAAAACTATTCAGAAAAGGTAGCAAAGGATTATGTCCCTCTCTTACCTTTTCTACCTGCTTCACCTTTCTAACAACAAGGTGTTGAACAAGGATGAAATAATAACCTCATTAACTACAATCCAGTGCATGGGAAACAGGTAGGGTTGCAAAAAGGAATAACCTTCCTAGCATAAAATTTTTCATGCAGGAATAGTCTGACCTATAATATTTACCTGGCTGAGAATCAGAAATCAAACTGACATTGAATTAGCTTTTTCTTCAGCTTTAATGACTGATTTGTTTGAGAAAAAAATCAAAGAGAGATAGAAAGAGCTGTTAATCTCAGGAAAGACAGTTTCTAGCAGAAGTTATGTGTAAATCACAGTCTTGAGAAGATACTGGTGCAGGGTTGCATTTGTGTGGAATCCCATGTGTACATCTGCATTCTGCTCAGGAGCCTGTGCTACTGCTAATCAAGTGGGTGTAGCACAGTATCATGATATGCAGAGGTAATAGCTTGAAAGCTTACATAGCCACATTAGCAATATCAGCTACATTAGCTAAGTCACGAAAGATTTTTTCCAACAAGCTATTTTCTTTCTAACTTTATGCTACACTGACTAGCAGGCTAACTCAGCCAGATCTAGGTTAGGAGAAAGAGGAGAAAGTGAAAAGGAGATGGAAGCAGTGTCCTGTCCCTACAAGCAGGCTTCATTGCAGAGCATACACATCCAAGGAAAAATGACACCGTCACAGTCATCCATCATATTTCATTACATTCCCATATATCATTGTATTGAACTGAGGAGCTGATAAGACCGAAGTCTTTCTACTCTTTAGTTTACAAATCAACATTCCACAAGTTTGTGCCTAAAGAATGCAATTTAAGTTCAGCTCCTAGAAATCTAACTGTGATGAAAATGGCACATTAAATTCTCCATGGGACAACTGATGTGTAAACAGAATGCAGTGCTTCCAGCAACTGAAACATTTGGATTTAAAGCAGAAGGTTAAGACTGCCTGAGCATGTAGCTCAAACACTCCAGGATAAAACACTGAAGTCCCAAGACAAAGGAGTCAAGTATAGGTTTATGCTCCTGGTAGAAGATATTTCAAATTACTGGTATGTTAACAGTTAAATAACAGCGGCTGCCATAGTGAAGATATGATAGTAAATCTGTGTTTCTCAAAACTCTTGCTTCAGACAAAAATTTGGGTTATTAGGCATCAATCCAGGCAAAAAATATTTTAAAGCTGTCAAAAAAAAGAATTCAGAGGCCAAATACATATTTATAGCTGGAAGGCTAATAAATAAGGAGCAGATTTTTAAACCACTTATTCACACTACTGAGATCTTACAGAAACTGGACTTAAATATATAAATAACCGTTAATAAATCTTTTTAAATGGTTTTGTTCTCAGGGCTGGAAATTTATATATCTCTTTATTCTACATATTGATTGATGTCTTTGGGTATTTTAGAAACAAACATGACCATGGAAATGAATTTAAAATGTGGTTTACTGTGAATAGTCTCTAAAGTTTAGTGTATTAGAAGCTCCTTGAAACCTCTTCCATCTTCCTCACGCAGAGTAATACCTTCCTAAATTTCAGAACCTTACTGCATCTCCCTATGCTGCCAATAGAAATGTTAGCAGAATCAAACCCTTAACAAATGTATGTCAACATGGCAATAATAGATTCCAGTCATGCACAGACTTATGCATGCGCTTAATATCAAGCACATGAGTAACTCCAGGCTAGAACCTGAGCATACAAAAGAGCACAGCCTAATTCATTGAACTCCTATGTTCTCTTTGACAGGTATCTTTTTGCTCACCACCTTCACCCCACCCCCCAAAACACAAGTCTCTCTTTTAGTTTCCTTAACATAGATTTTTCCATCACTTAGTGCTTTTAAGATCTCAGACCAAAGAAAATGTCTAAAAACATTAGAATATATTAGATAAATTAAAAAATTATAAAGAATATAAGATTCTATTTAAACAATAAGCACACACCTTGACATTCTACATTAAATAACAACCATTTAAAGAAACTATACCAAGGCAAAGCAAAACAAAGACTGGGTAAGTAGGGCCCAAATCTCAAATCTTGAGTTCACCTTGCTCTTCTTTGGCACACTTTTGACATATATGCCTCCAAGGTGACGTAAGAGAGGAGATGATTGTCTCCAACATTTAAGATGCTGTGTTGAACACCACTGGGTAAGCTGAGAACAGTTTCAGTCTTGACTTCTGGCTTCTGTGGGCTTGCCAATAGCCTGTCACATTTTCTGGAGAGTTTTCCCTGTCTATGAGTAGAATACTGTGCTAACTGAAGCCAGGAAAAATACTTATTCTCTCTTTTTATTCAAATATACAAAGTTTTCCCATGCCACAGTTCTACTTGCAAAGAGTTTTAAGTTATGTCTTAAATGTGGAAATGGCTGCATAGATCTGAATTTAACTTTCAGTGGGTACTAGAAAAGTCTTTTTTTAAGTAAAGTGCCTTGGCTTCTTGATTCCCAGCTGTAACAAATTTTTTTTTACCCTTTTTTTTTTTTAATGCAGTATCTACTATAAAGCACCTATTATTTTACTGTTTCATGCCCTGTAAACACTGTTTTCATGCTTGTTGTCTTTTCCTGCAGTAGTAGCTGGGGCTAAATCCCGACCTTTATTTTGTTGCCAAAGTAAAAGTGAACCATTTCACAACATCAAAGAATAAAGCTGGTCTGGATTGTCCTGTCAGTATCTAAAAGCCAGCTGGCATGAATGCTTGCCTGTCTACAATCACATGTAGCTATTTCTCAATTAAAAGTTTTGATATCAAATTGTGAAATGCAGTTGTTTCTAAGTGATTTCCTGCAAGATGAGAAACTCCCATTGCTTTCATTCAGGTATTTACCAAGGACACCACATCCAGATCCAGCACCATGGTACAATATGCATGCTCCTGGCCATTAGACACAACAGCCTTGCGTATGTACCTCCAGCTTAGTTGCTGGTCATCAATGATGTTCAATGTCTGCCAGGACTGACCTCAAGTGATTAATTTAGATTAGATCTTCTCCTTACTCTCAAAGATTAGTATATAGTGTGAATCAGGGTGAAGAATAACTGCCATTAGTGATTTTGAGTGGATGGTATTGTGGAAGAATACTTTTTTTATAAACTGAGTGGTTACTGCAACTCATTTTTAAAAAACCATGCTATATTAATCAATCTTCTCTCATTGTCAAGCAAAACATATTTTGTGGCTTGAAAAGTGACTCTAAAGCCTCATCCCAAAAGCCTACTTGTTTCCTCAATAAATCTCAGTTTCAAACAAAATGAGGTTACTTTTGCAAATGTGTTCACTGCTGCCACTTTAAATAAGAAAACCCTGCTGTTGTAGGAAGCATAAGACAAGAGTCTTCAACAAGGGATACTTCGTCTTTTGTTTTCATGACATGATCAGAAGACAAAAAGCAGGCAAATGATGCAAGAGTCCTGTACAGTCAGTTGGCCAGAGACAGGGCTAAGCTGTTCCCTAAAACTAGCGCTATATCTGGCCATTTTGCAGGAGTGACCAGTAGAAGATAATAACCAGTTGTGCCCAGAGAACTAACAGTGATTACAGCCCAGGATCAGGCTGTCTGATACTCAGTGAAAGTGGACAGTCTGAACTGTGGTAACCAAGTGCTCATTTATCCACTTATGCAAATGATTCATAAATCACAGCAAACAATAAGATGTCGTGGTAAATCCAGGCACCAAAACTAACAGTGCTTTCCCCCTTGCACCCCTCACCTCTCTAGACCTAGTGTACTCAGTGGGGGCTCTGCCAGCTTAGCTGTGTCGGCATTTGCTCCTCATACTACCTCGGCCCCTCCATCTCCTTCCCCATACAGTAGGTGCCATTTACCCCAGGTGGGTGCTGCAGAGGGGAGGCAGAGCCCTTCCATTCCTAACAGGATGATGCGGCAGGCGCAGGGTCAGACGCCATTTGGGAACCCCACAGTTCTCTGCCCTCAGAAACCAGCCCCAGTCATGGCAGGCAGCCGCAAGCTGGTATAGTAGCTCTGATTGGTTGCCAGTCCCCACAGAGGCGGGGAGCAATGCAAGAAAAATAGCCAATCAGAGAGAGTTTTTCAGCAAGCTTCGCTAGGCAGCCTGGCCCCTGTAAGAAACGGGCGTGAGAAGGTGTGGCCAGGGAGCCGGGGGAATATCTCCATGAAGTCATAGACTTTGATGTCCTTACAAAGAGAACACCGGAACCTGACTGCATCTGTAAACAGCGACGCAAAAAGCATGTGGCAGACCTCAAATCACCTGAGCATCTGTAATTAGCCCAGTTTTAAAAATGGCCTGGTGCACGCTGTGCAGCCAGGCTGTGGGTGCTACGGGTGGGCCTGGGGAAGGTAGCTGCTGGTGCTGGTGCAGCAGGAATGCCAGACATTAGGAGTTGTTGGGACAGAACCCTGCCTGTCGCAGCCGTACAGAGGCTCTGGAAGCACAGAGAGGCAGCAATCCCCTTTGCCTCATTGCCAAATGCAAGCAGCACTGGGAGCAATAAGAAATATTTAAGAGCGTGCAGACAGGGTAGAGAAATAAGGATTTTAATGCAAAATATTCCCTCTTCAGTACTTGCTCTTGCACATCTTCCTGAACTATCGCTTCTTTCCAGGGTAATTCAGGAATGGGTATCTTTGCTTTGGGCTAGAAGTAAATGTCTGATGGTAGGCAACTATAATCATAGTCTTTTATTTCCATGACAATCCAACAATGAAAAGTTCCCCTGCTGCCTCCCCATGACATAAAACAGAGAGACAAAGAGAAGTGGTCAGGCAGAGAAGTGAAAGACCCTCTCTGGAGCCAGCATCATTTAACAATGATTACTTTGCAGCTCCTTGCCCATCAGAAATGAGATGGAGGTGCATTAGGGTAAGAAAGTGATTACACTGCCTCCCTTTCAAGCTCTAGACCGGTGCTGTGACTTGATACGGTTTTTATCAGAGACTGCAATGCTGCATTACCAAGTAAGCAGTAAATTATGTCGAAATCAATTATACTACCCCAAGCAGAGATTCTGAGTAGAAAATGAATGGGTCTGGGGGTGGAAGGAACAGCCACTGCTTATGCATTTTGATTAGATAGCTAGCTATCATCCTCCATGAGAAAAGAACAGCCAGCAAGTCATGAGATCAGGAACATTAGGTTGACTTTTTCACACCTTATATTTTCTGTATATGTTGCTGCAGCCTACAAAAGGAAATCATGAACCTTACTAGGAGTCCTTGAGTATGAGACAAGCTTTTCTGGTTTTAAGGGCTTTATTCCGGCTTCTGAAAAAGGAAAAACAAAAAAAAGACCTGTATGTATAGACTGACAGAGAAGATATTCACTGTGAACCTTTCTGCCCAGAAAGTGTATTGATCAATGAATCTTTATTTCTAAAAGGCAGAGGGATCAAAAGAGCAGATTTATGTTGAAAAAAGCCCCAAACATTTTGTTGCAAATTATAGTGGCATTTGCATGGAAATGATCAGACAAAAATCCCTCCTGAAATCATAATGGATGAAAAGATTCTTGTTACAGTAGATTACTATGAACAAAACCCTAAGCATTTACTGCCAGCCTGCTAAACAGGGCAGGAGATAAAATACAGAGGCTACTATTCAAAGTCTAGTTACAGGCCTGTAAAGCTGACGTAAGGATAGTGAAATTTCCAGAACTGGGCTATCTCACAAATTTATGAGAAATATTCCTAATACTAACTTCCCTCAAGACCATGAGCAGTGCTTGTATTTGATGACTGACATCTCTGGATTGAATGAGAAATAATCCCTGCCTTTGAGGCTGTGGGGTTTTAAAGGGATGTATGATAGGATGCTCCCATCATATAACATGGTGTCTGATAACTTTCACACAACAGGTTACCATTCAAGCAGACACGTTAACCTACAAATTTAGCTTCCACTGATTTTTCCCCACTACCACTGAAGTATGTGACTATGGCAAGGTGCAATGTAAGGCAGAATTTGCTTCCTTAGACATAAACATAAGCTATCACTTTGGATCTGTGTTGAGTACATTGCTTCACTCTAAAAGCATTTCAATAGTCTTGGAGTTTCTTTACACTGCAATAGCAAACAGTGGCTTCTAGGCACTCCCAACAGGTTGATCTGGCTTTTCTCACATAGAAAAGTGTACTTTTTTTTTGCTATTTCTGTAGCAAAGGTAGCTGGACAAAAGCCATTAGAGAGCTGCTAACCCTGGACAAGTCTCAAGTCCACTCTTTCCTCTAACACCCGGCCCTAGGCATAAATTCTACTCAGAAGTGAGACTATTCTCTAGAAAGATGAGTCCTAAAATGGCCTCATCTGTATTAGAATGAAAAATAAACAGAAAGGAACGTTCCCTCATACACCCAAAAAACAAAATGCAAAAAAAACAAAGAACACCAAAAGAAAAAACCCCACAGAAAAACATAACTGAAACTATTCTATGAATTTTAGCAAATTTTCCAACATCCTGATACTTCACTTGCCCTATATTTGATTTACACTTTTATTGCCTGAGAAACCTTGTCCTGTCAAAAAACCCGTCCTGCTAAAGCAATCACACCTGTTCTAAAGTACGCCTGGAAACCTGCTCATTGAAGAAACCTGGATTTGATTTCATTTGATTTAAAACTTGGTTTCTAATGCAGCAGGTAAAGAAAATTAAGTTCGATATCTGACTCACAGTTCTGTGTAACAAATCAGAGGTTTGCTTTAACTTCTTCTGAGATGGGTTGCAGCACAGGCACTGCGCACAGCTTTAATTACAGTGTGCTCCAGTTTCTCCACTATAAAATGTGTAGTGTTATCTTCTGAGCTGTTTTGAGATCTACTGTAGTAAAGAGATATGTCAGAATTTACCTTTGGGATGATAATGAAATGATATTATTGATACTAAATCCAGATGTTACCAAGGCTACGTTAAACTTAATAAAAAGGGTGCTTTCCTATAACGTCATCAGAGCTTTCTGGAAATAGAGTCTTTAATAAAGTTGCCTTCTTAAACACTTCTAAGAATAAAATGCTAGCAGTGTCTGTGCCATGGTTTAGCAGTGTGGTTTACAGATCAGGCTAGAGCTTGCTCATTCCATAATTCAGCTTTTTTGACTGTATAACAAGGGTGTAGGATGCCTTCATGATGTCTTCTTGACATTTACAGGCTACCTTAGTCTGCTGATACCTACAGCCACCATCTTTCGTGTTGACACGTAATGTCATGCCACCAGTCAACTTGTCTGACAATGGCTATGCGATGGTGCCCCAAAAGTAAAGGGCATTCATGGCACCAGTCCCTCCACATTACAAGTATGCACATGAGCTTGTGTTTGGGCACAATATGGGCTCTGGTCCAAGATAATGATCTAGGGTGATGTCGTGGTTTAAGCCTAGTCAGCCATGCAGTCTCCTTCTCACTCCTCCCCCTTCCTCCCTCTGGCTCCTGGAGGAATGGGGAGGAGAATCGAAAGAATCTAACTCCCACAGGTTGAGATAAGGACAGTCCAGTAACTAAGGTATAACACAAACAACTGCTGCTACCACCAATAATAACAATGATAAGGGAAATAACAAGGGAAGAGAATACAACCGCTCACCACCCACCGA
>WYDI02030855.1:0-73731 GCA_009867235.2 Psittacus erithacus
AAGTTGGGGCTGTTCAGCCTGGAGAAGAGAAGGCTGCATGGAGACCTCATAGCAGCCTTCCAGTATCTGAAGGGGTCTTATAAGGATGCTGGGGATGGACTCTCCATTAGAGACTGTATTGACAGGACAAAGGGGTAATGGGTTCAAACTCAAACAGTGGAAGTTTAGATTGGATATAAGGAAGAAGTTCTTTACTGTGAGGGTGGTGAGGCACAGGAATGGGTTGCCCAGGGAAATTGTGAATGCCCCATCCCTGGCGGTGTTCAAGGCCAGGTTGGACAGAGCCTTTGGTGACATGGTTTAATGTGAGGTGTCCCTGCCCATGGCAGGGGGGGTTGGAACCTTATGATCTTAAGGTCCTTTCCAGCCCTACCTATTCTATGATTTGTGATATATATTGTGATATATCTATGATTATTATTCTGTGATTCGCTTTTTAAATGCTTTAAGGAACCATATAGTTTGTGTATTCATGCAATTAGATGAAATCTGGTTCCAGAAATGTGGAGTTTATGCCTAGTAGAAAATACATGAGTAAACATATTCTTGGCATTCTTGCAAATGCAAATACAAGTTCAGATGCTGTTTTTGTAAATCAGAGAGCAAGGCTCTATTTTTTAAGGTTATTTGAACTTTAACTGTGTTCAAGGAAATTAAGCCCACTGATGCTTAGACTTTGGAATAGTGGGCTTTTATAGGAATAGCTACAATGTCTGTTGTTTGTTTTCCACAATGATCTGGAGCAGCAGATTCACTAAAATACCTCTAAAATTTTAGAGAGTAAAGTATTAAAATTAATAAAACTCTATTGAATCATGCTGCCCAGCTAAGATACCCTGCAGCAGAAAAAGACCCAAACAGAGCTGATTTCTGCGTATCTTTGATGTGAGAAAAGGCCTAATGAGCTCAGCAGTATTACGTTCTAACGAGTGACATGCAGAAATTTGCTGTTTTGCTTAATAAACTGTTAGAAAAATGTTTTGGATGCTAGGCTTGGTGGAGGTGAGGCTTTATGTCTTTTTATCCTTCTGCTCTCTGGCATGTGTTCAGTTGAACAAAATAGAACTCATCTCCCTAAAATAATGGAGCTTTCTTCATTTCAGGATCTGTAAAGTGTTTTAGATCTAGCCAACATCTGTTCTATTAAAATGGCTCTTCATTTGCAATTGACATTTTTCTACCAATTTTTCATTTTGGCCAATGTTTTTATAATCTGTTGCTGACAAGTAACCAGAAAGACTCAGAGAACTTCAAGCCATTTTCATACAAAATGTCTTGTTTTGGTGCTTGTTAAAGTTTTGGTGTTTGGGACTTTAATAGCAACATTTTCACAGTGAACCTTACCATTGTTAAACAAATGTGTGTTTTGGTTTCATTTTATCATATAGAAACTTAATCTTCGGATATTTAAAAAAGATACAAAACAAGTGACATTTAAATAGTTTGCCTACTTATTTCTCCATGCCTAAAAAAGTGAGAGATATTCCCTCCTTCAAACTTGCTTTCAAGTATAGACAACTGGAATCACTTCCACGGTGAAGATGACCTCCTGCCCAGCAGATGCCCACACTTGCCTGCAGGATCTGTGGGACAGGAAGGCTGGGGGGGGTGATGGTACATCCCCTGGGATGCAGGTTCACCCATAATTCCCATCCCCAAATGGCAAGAAACAGCACGTTGCAAAGAGATATGCTTTTAATGCAGTCCTTTCACGATAGTGAGTTTTCTTCTCAGGAAAATCTCAGGTATCTCAGTGTTTCACTGCAGGCGGCAGTGTTGGCACACTCTGCACCCTTCCAGAAATTTCTGCCATATTTTCAGGTACCTTGAATTCAAGTAACTAATGCAGCAAGTGACAAGGATAGCTTTACATTGAGAATAATCACTGGATATATAGCTGAAAAGGTTAGTTTCTTTAGTCTGTTCTGTTGCTAACGCCTATTTAGTCATCAGGATATACTATTTATTTGTTAACATATTCTTTGCTGTGGGTAAATGGTTTCATTTAGCATATATATACACTTGCATACACGCTCATAAATGCAGGCTAACTATTCTCTTACCACTGAGCTAAGCACTGAGGAGCTGCAGAGGAAGCTGTATGCCCCATTCCAGCACTAACTTCTGTGTAAAGCTGCCTGGAGACATTTCTCCCCAAATCCCTGGTGATTTTAAGCAATGCCAGGCAGCCCGTGACAGAGCTGTGGCATTGCAAAGAAGAACAGATAGCAAATTGCGTCTGGCATCACAGCTTGTACCTTGCTGATAGGGCCTGATGCTTTACTCAGCATCAGCCAATGATTCAAATAGCACATACCTCTAAAGTTTGTACAATTCCTTCTAAAACATGTCATTAGCTGTTATTGTCTTTCTCCTTACTTTTCTTCATAAATAAATAACCTTTTAGACCCATGAAATAAGACGTGATGTGTTTTCTTTTAATGACTACATATTTCCAACTCAGTGGAAGAATATTTGCCATGTTCTCGTCTCTCTGGCTTATTAACTCCAGAAATCTGATAATGGTTTTAATGCAAAGGAATAATGTTAGGTTTTAAATGGAAACAAATAAAACATGCACAGGAATAAATTAACCTGTTACATCCCCAAGTGATTACTTGTGCTGATGTGAAATTTGGATAGACGTGTACCTTACGAAAAGGTGCACAAACTCATGGCTCAGGACTGAATACTGAAAATGAACGGGAAATTCTGTCCCTACAGATGGACCCTATGTTAGGTGTCTTTGGATCTTGCTGTGTCTCATAGTGTCTTCAAACCCAGAGAAGTATGCAGTAGCTGCAGGGGCTTCAACAGGGCACAGCAGAGCTCAGCAAGGCACAAAAGCACATCTATTGCTTGGAGCATCAAATGCAAAGGCAAGCAGAATTAATGATTTTCTTAAATAGGAACAGTCACAGCTGTTATTACCACTCCAACTTTTAAAGTAACTGTTAGTCAAGAAATCTCATGTTCTAATTTATGCTTTGAGCTCCATTTGATTGTAAATTTGTGTTAGAAGAAAAATATCCTGGTTGAAAGATGATAGTAACACATTAGCACCTAAATGTGATGGAAGGTGTGGATCCACAAACTCTTCATCTTCAGACTTAACTTTGGAGAAGATTCAAACACAAGGTAAATGGGCTAAGGAGAGCTATAGAAGATTACAGCAAGTCCCTCAGAAAGGAAGGACAAAACCACTCTGAGGCTTCACATAAGGAGCTTGATAGTTTGGATTGAAATAAGAACAACTAAGAAGTCAAGAGGCAATGAACACAAAGTTAAACACAGGAGGATTTTTCTGAACTTCAGGAAACACGTTTTCACTCTGAGGGTGGCTGAGCACTAGCACAGGTGGCCCAGAAAGCTTGTGGAGTCTCCATCCTTGGAGATACTCAAAAGCTGTCTGGACGTGGTCCTAGGCTACTGGGTCTAGGTGACCCTGGCTGAGCAGGAGTGTTGGACCAGGTGATTTCCAGAGGTCGTGCCAGGCTCAACCATTCTGTGATTCTGTGAGATGCAGTCATCAAAATAACTAGAAAAAGCTACTATACTGATTACTAGTTAACACTACCTAACAGGTATGCATTTGCAATGCACATGAGGAACTGTTTCCCAGTGACCTTCAAGTGTAACCTCAGCCAAAGTTGGGTCAGCAGCAGAACATCAGAACTGGAAAGTTACAAGTTGCAGAGAGAAAGTGAAATTTAAGAGAAACTGTCTAGCTAAGCAGACTGGAAATGGATCTTCTGGATCCTCAGGGGAAAAAAAAAAAAAACGTATGTCCAAGAAATCATTAGTCAGTTTGCTCGAGAAACAAATTTATCATCACTGCTCAGGCTTGGTAAAAACTGTCAGCTCTGCAGGAAGACCATGGCTGTCCAAATATTTTCAAAGCATTTCTGTAATAACCTTTCAGTCATAATGGGCAAGAAAAAAGAAACTATGTATAAAAAATTGCTTTTGAGAGAAGAATAATTCTCTGAAAGCCTTGGCAAAGACCGAACAAAGCCATTAATCTGTCCAGCTACTTTCCATCCTTCACAAGGTCCATGCATGCCTCACAGTGCAATGAGTTCCTAGGTGTTATGCAGGCAGCAGCAGAACATTTTCCACTCCTAGGGAAAGGAACAAGGCTACTGCATTTATGTGTTTTCTTCAGCCCTGGAGAGTATTGAGGTCTTCAGAGGACATTTTGCCAGAAATCTTCCAGAAAAAAAACAGGTGGAGGGTTTTACTTTTTTCCTAAGTGGAAGTATGTGAAATATCCCATCATACTGAAGGCACTGTTTGGCAGTGGAGGGAGGAGTTATTCTGTAAACCAAGGAAGTTGCTGGTGCCTGGCCTGAGAAGGAGTGCCTGTGTTGGAAATGTCTTTATGGTGGAGGCTAGCCGTGGAGTTAGTACTCTGGTGTCGTGGTTTAAGCTTAGTCGTAAATTAGAAAACCATGTAGCCTGCTTGTTCCCCCCCCACCTGTCTTCTCCCCCTCCCCACTCCCAGAGTGATGGGGAGGAGAATCGAAAGAATGTAACTCCCACGGGCTGAGAAAAGAACAGTCCAGTAACTAAGGTATAACACAAACCGCTGCTACTACCACCAATAATAATAATGATAAGCGAAATAACAAGGGAAGAGAATACAACTGCTCACCACCCACCGACCAAGCAGAGAGCTAGCCCTTCCAGGTCCCTCCCAGTTTTTACATCCTGGGCATGCCATGCTGTGGTATGGAATACCTCTTTGGCCAGTTTAGGTCAGGTGTCCTGTCTCTGCTTCCTCCCAGCTTCTCCTCTTCCCAGGGCAGAGCATGCGGCTCAGAAAGTCCTTGGTCAGTCTAAACATTCTAAGCAGTAGCTAAAAACATCGGTGTTATCAGCACTGTTCCCAGACTGAAAGTCAGAAACACAGCACTGCACCAGCCACTAAGAAGGAGAAAAATGACTGCTACTGATGAACCCAGGACATCTGGGGCACCCAGAAACCGGCTGAAATCACAGACTGGATTCACAAGAGCATAAGGAACAAGGAGAACAACAGCAGCTGCTGAATTTGCCAGCTGGAGTTGTAGGAAGGCAGGGTACACATCTGTGGTTTTGAATGCTTATCCTCATCACGCGCTTTGTCCTGAAACATTTGCAGTTGCTCCAAAATGTACCAAGAGACTGAGGGATCTCCAAGTAACCCAAGTTCACAGATCTGCAGTAGACAGCTTTGTGTCTATCTTTACTTACAGGTAGCAAGCAGGGCTATCATTAGAGACTGTTGTATAACTTTCCCTGCTGGTGCAATTGGATCTTTGGCCCTCATAAGCATATCTAAGGCATCCATCACTGCAATGTAATCCCTTGTGATACATTAACCCTTACGTGGGGAAATGTGACTCATTTTAGCAGTATCCTAATCCAACAGGCTCGCTCCCAGACCTCTGCATTCATAGAGGTGGGAATTCCAGGTGCATCCCCTGATGAAATACCATGCTCTGCAGCAGGACACTGACCTGCTGATAAAGTATGTGGTAACTGTGGAGAGGCAACAAGATGCCATGACATGTGGTGCTTCTGCCCCTATCTGCAAGAATAGGAGCACCAGCACTTGCAGAGGTATCAGATTCTTCATTAGATAGAAGTGCAAAGTCTGAAATGTGTTGCCAGTTTTGAGTCAAAGCAGACCAGCTTTTGGAATTTAGGCTTGTATAGCCCTACTGTGGGATAAATTAAGTTTGCTGCTGGTCTAGTAGCTAAGTAGTGCCTTTCACCCACTCATTTCAGAACTGCATCACCCACTTTTGGGGAATCTGATTTTAAAAAATAGAGAAAAAGTATAAGCCTGTGGCCTGTTCATCCTGCAACTACCCAATATGGGTTTGCTCTGCAGGAACAGCACTTCTGAAGATAACCCCTGTGGATGGTTCAGGGACCAGGATCTGCTAGGGACCATTCCCAATGAATAATGTAGCCGTTTCAGCTTGGCAGGGGATTTCGCCCACATGCATGTTACTTCCTAAGAAGGCACTACTGAGACTCACTGGTAACCTTGAACTATGGGAGATGTCCCTGGGTCTTGGGTCAGGTGGGCAAATGCTTAATAAGAAACAGATAATTGAATTCCTCTGGCTCTCCATGGCTCTCCCTGCCACAGTGAATATCACAGTGTCTCAGGGGAGCCCTGCTTGTAGCAAAAGTCGTATAAGGCTCTCAAAAACCCTAAGAAACTTTTTCTTTTACAGGTCAGGTGATGATGTCTTCCACTCATGAAAAGTGATCCATGGAAAACTGCTTCTTCTACTTTTCAGCAAAGAAGCCCATTGTACATCAGGCTTATACAGCACTTGAACTCCCTAGTTTGGCCACAGGCAGAGAGGGCTGCAGAGCCAGTCAGTATGAGCCTGCATTGTAAGCATAGACTCTGCCCTTTCCCTGCCTTGTTGTTGGTGAAGCCAGGTGAGTGATTGGACCTGTCACAGCAGGAAGCCATGAACCACAAGGACAAGGCACAGCTTCCTTGGAATCCACTCAAAGTTTCTAGAAGAGGAAAAGCTGGACTTAAAATCACATCCAGCTTGGCCCCTCTCCAAGCATCCTAGGAGTGGTGGGAGGATTCGAAAGATAGATAGAGCAGGTGTGCTCATCACCCAAAATGGAAGACATTGCTGAACCATCCTACGTAATGCCCAGCCTGTGTGGGGCAAGACACCCATCCTGGCTGGGAATTTAAACTGAGAGTCTGCCCAGGGTGCTGTTGTCTTACTGTGACTCTGTATTGTAATGTGATGAATTGTAACAGCGCTTTTCACCTGCCTTCACAAGTGTTCAACACCCACACATGGGGTGTGCTATCAAGCACAAAACCAAGATTGTTAAAATGACAAGTGACACTGTGCGCCTGATTTTGAGCAATTATTCTAAGGTGACTAAAGGAATTTTGTTTCCTTAGGGAAAGAGGAATATCAACAAAAGTATGCATTTTATATTTAATGCACAGAAACTATAATTAGAAAACTAAACCACTCATTAACAAGCTTTAAGATGGCTAAAGATCGAGGGGTTTGGCTCTCCATGAAAACAAAGAACAAAGGAACTTATCCAACTTCTGCTTAAGAGCACAAATTTTCTTAAGAATTTGGAAAACAGATTTGCGGAAGAAGGGAAAAGGTCCTTTCAGCCAGTTCGCTGAAAGGAGCTCACTCATGCAAAAGGAGCTTTCTTGTTGCTGGTGGATTATTTTTCTGCTAAAAGAAGCATAAGGAGAAGGATAGGGTGACAAAAACCTGCTTTATCAGTTTACCAAAAAAATAAATGCTTGCTGTTCTCTGGAAAGCATGGTGGATGGGTGGTGAGCAGAGGACAAAGGGAACTTCTGAAAGCCTTATTTTCCCAGTCAGCATGTGGCAGACCTTGCTAAAGGCTCCTCTTCTTCTCATCTTACCTCAGCAAACGAAACAATCATTCAGCAGCTTCCAAATCCCCTGGCAAAGTAGGCAGGATGTGACCAGAGATGGAGGGAACTGTGGGTTATTTATGAGACAGTTCTGTATGAATCTCTGTTTTGCTAGCACTAGATATCCCCAAATTAGGTGTATCCTAAAGGAAGCCAGGCATTAAATCAGAAAGAGGATGGATTTGGTATAATGCACCTTGTTCAAATTGTATGCCAGTAGGCAATCAGTAGCTCCATGGAAAGATGCCTTCTTTGTTACAGGGAATCAGTATGAGAGGTACTTTTTTTCAAGTGCTTCAGGTTTTTAGAAAATGATGGTGTTATCAAGCAGCACACTAAAGATACAAAGAAATTCTCTTTCACATAAAACATAGCTGAACTGTGAAACTCTGCCACAGGGTGTTGGGAAGCCAACACAGTGCACTCAGAAACAAAACAGATTGCTGAAGAATAAATATACTGTAGTCCAGATGCAACTTTCTACTCCAGAGGTCTCTAAACAGCTCTTTTCCAGAAATGGAGGAACTATGTTAGGGAAGGAAAGTAAAATAAGGAGCAATAGCCAGGAAGATATACAAAGAGAAGCATCAGCCAGTCATGCCTGTTTCTTATATATATTCTTCAAGCTTTGCAATACTAGGCACTGCTGAAGACACAGCTTTCTGGGCAGTCTTTTGGTTCAAGCCAGTGTGCTCTTTTTTCACTGTGTATATCCTCATGGGTGACAAATACTAAAACTAGATCCTTGCATGAATATGAGATGCAAGCTATCTTGAGTGTTTTATACGTATTCAGCTGCAAATGGCCCAGCTAGCATCCATACAGTGGTAAGAGCAGGAAGAATCCATATAGTTCATAGAAATCACTACTTTTGCAATGCTGATAGCCATATGTGAAGACCACATATCTACTACTAAAGACCACTATCTACAAAGCAAGTTTATCCTTCATTTGAACAGTTTCTTGAGGTTTACATGGCTGCGTAAGATTTAGAGTAGGTTGGAGGGCATTTTTGGTACTTGCTGTTAGAGTCACAAAATTTCATAACAAGATTTTGTTAATGAAATAAGCTCCAGGAAAAGCCTGTCAAAGTTACCACAGTTACCTAGTCAGCCTTTGATATGACTTGTCGTGACCCCCAAAACTCAAAAATTCACTGACCCATTCACAGCTTACACATTGAATTCATCCTCCCACAAAAAAAGCCCCAAAGAAAGCGAAATTGCATGAAGGCTGGTCAGCAGGTTTAGTGTTTGTATTTGTGCTTTCTTATTTGGAACTAACAGTTCTGCCGGCAAAGAGGTCAGCTGATAGAGATCCAGTTCTGCATAATTCACAGTTTGTGGATGTACAGCTTAAGCTGACTGCAGAGTATGCACAAGAATTATTTTTTGTGAAACCATTTGCCCAACATGTGCCTTTTCAAGAGGAGGAAGATACAACTGCTTACAACTGATGGAGGAAACAAGAAATCCTTTCTGGTGTTTGGGTAGAAGCCAGACATGAATGAATATAAATGTAGATTTACATTTTACCCACTTTGACAAGGGATGTATGTCTTTTTCTCTGCTTTGGTGCAGGGAACAGGTTATCGTTAGCTGTTTGAAAATCAAAACAGATTTTTGAAGGAAGCTTACCAGTTATTTATTTAAGGAGCAAGCTAAAATCCCATCAGAAATACAAAACTTGGGGAATCTTCACTCAAAAATATTCCCAAGGTTTAGGAAAATAACTTGGGAAACAGACGAACCATTCCTCTAATGAATGACTGTTCAAATTACAGTGGAATAAGAGTTAGCGGGCAAATAAATAAAGATATTCTCACCATTTCAGAACTCCCATTTAGACAATTATGAATGTTTCAAGTTCTGTACTAAATTTAAGAGCTCTACATGAAATCTTGGCTCTGCTGAAGTTAATGGGAGTTTCTGTCATTTTGAGAAGGTTCTAAATTCAGCTAAATGAATTTTCTCCTCGGTAGTTCAGTTAGGTTTTGCAGACACTAGCCAAAACTACATGTCCTTGTATTAAAAATAACCAGCCAGTGTTTTGTTATTTCACATTACGTGTTTGTTTGAGTCAATATTTAATTGTTGTTTCCTACAATCTATTTTGTTTCCATAGACCTGAGGAGGCCTTTACAGTCTGGCAACCCCGATCTTGCTCCTGCAAAACTAACTGAATATATTCAGTGTTGAATACCTAAAAGTATCGGTCATAAAGAACTTCAGGGCCTCCCAAAGTAGTGTCATCTGTAAATTACTTATTCAAAACTATGTTGTTTTCACTGTCCTATAGTAAGGTAATCTGTTTGCTGGGAATCATTATTACCCTGGATATTCTTTCAAGGTCTTCTAAGCCAGTGTGTTAAGCCCCTCTCTTCCTGTGAAATGGGATGACTTCAGAGATGGAAGTTTGGTAACTGGTTTATTTTGCATTTCCTTCTGAATTAAGCTTGATGAAAACTGTGTTATGTCACAAACTGCTAAGCATAAAAAAAATATCCTTCTCCGATCCTTAGAATTTCCTCTGGTGAAGCTGGGGCTAAATTGGGTAACAGCAAGCAAAGGCGTGAGGATGTCCCCAGATAACCTGCACAAAAATAGCATAGTAAGAAACAGCCCTAATGACAAAACTATAATATTTTATGATGCAGAGCCAAGGAACCAGACACTGAGGTGACAGACTCAAGGGAATTGTGTTCATCTTCATAAGAGATTATTTGGTAACAGGAAAATGCAATACAAACCGTCAACATTTTAGCTCCAGAAGCACTAGTATGCATGACGATCAACTGATGAACCACATTTCCAGACCAACCTCTAAGAAAAGTAAGAAAAGTAAGATGCAAATGGGGTTTCTTTTTAAAAATCTGCAGAGAATCATGAGGTTTCTCTGCATCGTACAAAGAATTGTGCAGAAACTCTCAAATTAGTTCCAAATGAGATAGTAACACAGCCTACCTCCTTTAGGAGGTAAATCAATTAATGCCACAATTGTATCTGTGATGCTTCTGGGATTCAAGCTAGTACCTTTTTAATTTGGTTTTGGATCTAGGATTTCCATTCTGTCTTCTGTCACTACAACAGCTGTATATACAGTATAGTATTACATCTATCCATAGTAATACAGGTAGAAAAGGCAAAATCATTTCCTATCCTTTGCAGAGGGAAGATTTAGGAGGAGACACTTAGGAACCTAGTTTTCAGTGAAATTTCTAAATTTGCATGTTAGTGGCTGCCCCAGGAAGATATGGAAAGCCAGAGCTGAAAGTTTGCAAAGCTGGATTCGTGTGCAGCCAGATCAAACTGATGAGCTCAAACATCCCTTCCCATACCCCCAGTCATGTGCCATCCTCTCAGGCAGGCTGTCTTCATGGCAGCTCCATGTGCAGGAGGCGAGGCAGAGGCAGATCACTGCTCCAGGTCCATGGACACAGCCACTGGTTTCAGTGAGTTGTATGGATAGGCGCTTTTAAAAGAATTGTCTAAGGTGAATGTCCTGCAGGCAGCTGCTGATGCTTAGTGAAGAGACAGAGGCAGTCTTGGGACTTTAGGCTCTATTTCCATACAACATAGGTTTATGGATAATAAAAGAGCAACCCACTGGAAATACTTAAAAAACTTAGTTCAGGAAATACTTGAGTCTTATGTTTTGGAAAGCTGGAGAGATCTTGGAGGACATATGACACATCTGCCTCTTATGTATACTTATCCCATCATTGTTTAACATCAAAGAAGGATGCTGGGCTGCACAGATCTGCAATGTGACTCAAATTTTGGTACTGTCTTCATATTTCTTGTAAAACTTGTAGGTCGAGGAACCCAGAGGCTGGTGGTGATCAGGCTTGGGTTTTGATAGTTTTATCCTATCTGGTAGTTCAAGAGGAATCTATAATAATATAATCTGTATGTCTTTTACAGATAGGTAGCAAAGGTGACAGTGCTGCCTAAAGTAGCTGCATGTGAGATGTTCAGTAAGTACAAAATGCAGAGGTGGAGTTAATCAATCAGAAGTCATCTAGAACTGATGCTTAGTGATCCAAGCTCCCTGCTGTCCACAGCTATCATCCCTTGACTTCCTGCAAAATCAATGTTGCCACAACACACTTGCTTAACCAGGGTGTCCCACCAGCTTCTCTTCATGGACTTCATAAGAGAGTCTTTCAGCTGAGTGTGAAGATTGATTGCTGTTCATCATTCTCTTGACCTTGGATCCCTCTTAAATGAGTAGGCTGAATAGAGACCTGTCAGGTTTTAAGCTGGCAATTACACTCAAAGATATTTTATCCATCTTTGTTGTAAAATTTGGTCCTTCTTCTTTCCTACTTACCCATTATACAAGGCAATTAGAAGACCAAATCTTGAGATCCTACCTGATCCTTTTTAAATATCTTTATCTTATATGCACCATAGCAGAGAAAATGTAAGGGTTATAGTGAAGGTTAAAGACATTTAAGTACTAAGAGTTTCTTGCCAAGAGAAGCCAAGGAGACATTGATCTTTTTATGCATTGAGTGTCTTGCAAATTCAGTTTATTGACTTTTCAATTGATGCAGTATGCAATAGGGATTTTCCTGCTACAAGTTTTATTTAGAACTGGCAGATCCCAGCAAAACCGATTTTGGCTTAATTCCGTTCATGGTGAATGAATGTAATTAATGATGTAATATTGAAAATCCATTGAGATGCTCAATTGATCTCTGGGTTCAGTAAGAGCTTTCTTTCACAGTGGAGTTTGATAGTAACACTGAATGTCATCCAGATAAAAGTCTTTAAAGACATAAGCTGAGGGTTTGCATTCAAATCTTAGGGCTTGGTCTATCACCCATTAAAAGGTACTGGACGTGATTCACAAAACCCACAGTTGTGAATGCCGCAGACCAGCTAACAAAAAGCTAGCTCAAATTTTAGGTGAATATTTTATTTACGCAAAAATACAGGTTTTGAAAGTGACTTAAATTCCTAAAGAATTAAAAACAAAAAAAAAATTCAGTTACACAAAAAAATTTTTACTTAAAAAAGACATTTGTAGCCTGTTTGTTAACGAACCCTCCCAACACATAGGCTAAGCAAATCATTCTGAAGCTAACTTAAAGTTCAACAGACTCAAAATTAAGGAATTTTTAGTTTCATTTCCATATGTCAGAATACATAAACCAGCACCCAAACATTACATTTAAACTATTCTACTGTTTTGCCACGGAAGCAAAAAGCTTTTGCGTGTCATTAATGAAGTTAGAATCTTTGTTGTATGCATAAATATTTCATCTGAAATCGTTGCTATTTATAAAATTGAAAAAAACTGTCTAAGCATAGTCTAGGGAAGCTACAAAAATTCCTGCTGAATTTTGTGGGAAAATGGCATCACCAGAACAGGTATAATCTAATTTAACATAGCTGCTGGAGTAGGCTATAAAATGCCTATGTCTTAGCTCCCCATACATCTGAAAAAAAACAGACCTTTTAAATCTGCTCTGCCTTGAGTTTGGTGCTTCCAGTGCATGTTTTAACCTGCAGTGAACTTGGGCAGGGACCACTATGAACACCACTGAAAAGACTGAGTAATAACAGCTCCCTCAAAAATGTGCAGATAAATAGTTATAACCTTGCAAGACTAGGATGTGACTAGACCCACACTCTTTCTTTCTGAAGCTTTAAGTGGACCTGGAGGATCACACTTCACCATAGTACTGAGGTATGGTTGTTTATGGCACTTCTGTGGTAAACACAGAACCCAAACCCAAACTTGCTACATGCAGACAAGCATCCACAATATGAAGTACAGTTTTTAAAGACTCATGTCAAGGGGTGAGTGAAAAGCTTTAGCTGGGACTTATGCAAAGAAAAGAGATTTTCTGTACATCCTATTGAAATTCTTAAACAGGACTGAAGCTGAAGACACGCTGAATTTCCACAAGTCACACAGATATTTGTAAGACTTGTGAACACTTGATATACTCCCTGATCAGCCCTGAGCTGATATAAAGTAAAGAACAGAGGGCAAAAACACAGAACAGAATAAACAGTATTGCTACTGTACTTGTTTATTGTTAAAGAATAGTAGATAATTGTATTCCTCTTAGCTGTGAATGACTCACTTTTTGTCAAAGAACAGCTGTTTTGAGCCATCCTCAACAGCTGATGTCAGCTCTATCTTGATAAATATGGAAGCATGAAAAGAGATAAATTCATACTCTTCAGTGAGTGGCACCAGGCAAAGAATGTCACCCACACCTCCCTGCTCTCTCATAATCTTTAATTGTACACAAGCATGGGTGATAACAGTCTTTGTGTATGAAGTGAAAGGGATGGATTTTAAGCTGCTTTAAGGTGCTTTTAAATACTTACTTTTCTGACTTTTGCTAATGTCACTAGCATTGAGATTGCAAAGACATTGAGGAAACGACCTAGACTCTGTGAACATGGGATTAACAGTGAATTGTAGCAACAACATCCTAGGAAAAAAATCACACTTTTCCTTTTTATCTATTCAATGATTTAGGGCTGCTCCACATCCGCTGTTGCATCACTTGGATGAAGTTTCCTGGCTTGGCGGAGTTGTTTGGAGCACACAGTTGAGATACTTTGTGGAGATGGCCAAATGGCCAAAGTTATTAACTTAAGCTAAGCCCACACTGAAGTACAAGGCTGACCTTCAGTAAACACCATCTGCACCAAGGAGGACACAGGGCATTAGTTTTTCCTGTGGCAAGAGGCCCCTGATGCCAAGCACAGCAGTAGCAAGGGTGCATCAGGACCTGAATCAGAGTCAGTACCTGTGCCCTCCGTCATTGGCAAGAGGCAGACTATGTGATATACAACTTGGTGACAGCCTGGACAGGCAGGCATAATGCAGTTGCTTTATTTTGACCTTCCTGATCACTGTCCTGACAGCTTAGGGATTCCTGTGACTGCATAAGGAGCCCTGCTGCTGCAAGACCATGGAAACCTCTCCAATTCATGCTGAACACTTATATTATATAGCTGTAGAGGGCAGCCTGAATCCAGCTCCCATTTCTCTTCATTGCATAAAGAAACTAGGTCTGGCAGTGCTGAGTATCAGGTGCTTTGCCCTTGAATTCAGGATACCACATAGACCCCTAAGTGTTCAGTACATCTGAGCAAAGCCCCTAATTTGCTTCTTCTGGAAAGAACCATGGATCCCACAAATACGCGGATCACCTCTGCTAACATAGTCTAGTCTCTAGTTCTTTCTGGCGTGGGTCTTTCTACCAACAAAAGAGTTAATTATAATGTCAGACATTTCTGTGCTGAGACACTTTCCACCATGAAAGAAATAGGGAGCATTTAACACTGCTCTCTGGACAACCTCTAGAAGATAGAAGTGTCTGACTGTAGCCGATCTGGGTCAATTTGATTCACTCACTCTAAAAGGAAAGCATTCAAAGTCCTAATTACAAGGCTCAGACTACATGAAAACCAGGTCCATTTTACACCATCAGGATTGGCTGAAGCCTTAAAAAAGTCCAAAGGAGGGAGAAAAGTTTGAAGATTAAGGTAAAAACAGAGGTCACATCCAAAAAAATACAGGTGAAACACAGGATATAATTTAATAACAAAACCAAACCAAACCAACAAATGCTCCACAGAATTTTGTTTAACTTTTATATTTTCATATGAATTTTTTTATATATATTATTGATTAAAACTGAAAAGACATTGAAGATCTGTTCTTCCTATATGAAGAGAGAAATACAAGAATAGAGGCAATCATGATTATCTCCTCTTTCTTTTTCTTCCAGGAAAATACTGGATTTGCCACACTGTATGTTATCTGTTCTTGTTCATAAGAGAGGTTTTATGCTGTGCATATTGTCCTAATATCAGGATCAACAAGAGCATGAGCCAGCTTGATTTGCAAACTGTCCTCCAGCTAGGCTAGGACTTAAAGCAAGAAGACTTTGCTCTTTAGGTCCAAAAGCACAGTCCTTGCCTTATAGAAGCTTCAGCTTCCCCTAAATCTTATCAGTTCAGCTGTGCAGCAGTTCTGTGAGGCAGAAAATAATCCCATACAGACCTGGAAAACTCTGCTTGTAATCTCAGGATTTCAGGATGGAAGTCTTAAGAAGATCTAAACTTGAAAGACAGAGTAAAATCTTTGTTTTAGTCCTCAGCCAAAAGCATTCACCATACTTTAGGAAAAATACTTCATCCTGTTTGGTAAGTAAGCAGGTTAGAAAGTAAGACCCACCAATTTAGTATTCAAAGAGCTTCTTGTAGAAGATGCATTGTGTTAGTAAATAACAGGAGCCCAGAATAATTCCCTCTTTTGCATTTCTGGTTAAAAGAAAAGCAAGAAAAAACAAAACACAATCAACACTGCACATAGCAGTCAGGGACCAGAATCAAAGGTTTTCCCCTATAAAAGAAGAGCAGGCACTCATTTACTGGGAAGAGAAACAATACAGCTTTGACCACAGACCACTTCTATTGCACTACCTTGCACAAATAATGCCTCTCCCCTACTCTTTCCACATCCCATGTTTCTGGCGACAGTGCTAACCTGAACTTTGGAAATTACACTATGCCTGCAGTGTCTATAACTCCTCTGTATATACTGCAGCTGGTTTTTAACCCTGAAAAGAGACATCAGGATGGAGAGACAAAATGTAAACATATCAGTTCCCTGTACATAAACCTTGGAAATATTTTTAGTGGTGCAGCATGAACATTTCTGTTAGAAGGTAAGACCAAAGTCAGCCTTAGCTGTGAAGACTAAAAGCAATCAGGGAGTTATCTTTTCCAACAGCTGTCGGGCTCCCAAAATCTTACATAAAGAAGGGGGCATAAATAACTTGATACTCAGCTTCCCTATCTCATTGTGCTGATATTCTTTCAGGATGTAACAATTATTTTACACTGAGTGAATATGTGCAGGTTGTGGAAGATTATAGTATTTCACTCACAAATCCCTTAATAAGACATTGCATTCCTCAGCATATTGCCTCACCCTGCACCTCAACCTGATTGCACATGCTTTGTCTGGAGCCAAAAAAGGGGAGTTTAAGCTTGTATTTTTTCCCATTGATACTGCATTTAAACTAGTCATCCCTTTTAGTGTGAGAACCTTGCTGAAAGAATAATGAATGGGCAAGGAGCAGAGATCTAGTTGCATTGGCCAGATGTATAAATTCATGCTCTGTGGTTCTAGACACAACAGCTCTTATTCTATTATTCCAAAGTGACGTCAATCACCTTATGATTTATTTCTTAATAGGAAGAATTTATAAAATCAGGTATCATTTACACTGTGTGGTTGTATGTAACAACCTAAACATAATTCCCAGTGAAATGTAATTTCCAGTCACCTCTAATCCATCCCTTTGTTCCTTTGGTATCACTCACCAATGCTACACTTTGCTTTAGCTGTGCTTGTGTCTATATTATGAACATCTGGGAGTAGGAACTCTTTGCGATACCACGCTCTTTGTAAACCTTCAGAAAAAGCTTCAGTACTTCGCAAACTCCAGTGCAAGAGGCTTGGATGAGATGTCACTCAATTTCTTTATGTATGCATTATGATGATATAATAGCTTTATGAATCCTTCTTCCAGGCAGTGCTCCCAGTGAGTAGGTGATAGAGTTTGCATCATACTGAAATTGATATTCACCCCCTTTTCTGGAAGAACTTCATGCTACAGAGATTTCACTTCAGTCTTGCTCCACTATACCAGACCCTTCACCCATGAAATGCATGGCTGCTTCTTTAGTAGGGTTTGTTGGGAAAATGAACACAGGGACGTGGTCTTCCCAGGAGAGGAGAAGAAGTGTCTGGCTGTGTTTCCTGACACCTTGCACTTGGTGTGCTGCCTAGCCTGTGTTAACAACAGTGCGGAAAACTCCAGAAAAGGAGAACAGCCTCCCATGCCCTCCTCCATTTCTGTGGGTCATGCAGCTGATCCAGCAGATGGGCTAATCAGGAAGACCTGCTAGAAAATATGGTAATGTAAAACAAATAAAGTGTGCTTGCTGCTTCAGAAAAGCCAAATGTCCCTGCACCTTCATCCCCTTTCCAGCCTCCTATTTACTCTCTCTGGTATCAGCCTTTGCCTTTTTGCTGCCCTGAAGGAGTTCTTCTACCTTCTCCTTACATTCAGGATCCCACCTGCATGTACCCTCTGGATAGCTGAGTTTAACACTCGTCTGCTTTTCTATCTCTCTCCTCTGAAAGACTATGTGGAGAGGCAGTCTGGATTTAAACAGCTACTTTTTTCAACCATATTTGTCCATCAGAACAGGAGGAATAATTGTCTTGTCCCTTCACGCTTGCTGCTGAGCAATTTTTCTCCATGGTCCCATGAGGTATTCATGAATGTATGAATGAAGAAAAAAAGGTGAAAGGAAGGTGAACTTCCTTGCAAGGAAGCCAGCTGCACAAAATGAAGGTGTGTGTTTCCCTGCTAATGTTCCCATAGAAATGTCAAATTTACAAAAAGAATATGAAAAGGTGCATATCTAAGACCATGAGCTCACTGCCTTGCCAGAAGTTTGATTAAAAAAACCCATGCACAAATCTCTCCAACCACACACTTGTGGGGGTCTCATGCCTGTAAAAATCTGTTTCTATTAACCTGTCACATAGATGACAGTTCATCACATCATCCCACAGTCAGGCAGCAGAAAATTCCACTGAAGATGGAATTCCACTGAAAAGCTGAAGACGCAAGACACTGTCCTTCAAGACACTGTTCATATTTTCAAGTGAATTTAACACATTGAAAAATGATGGAGACAACCAACATCTTGCACTTAACCTCTGAAGATTAAGATCGGGGCCAGGTCCCACCAGTTCCCATCAGCCCTGTTGCAGAAAGAGCCACCTCTGAGCTAAGAGGTTTGGTCACACTTCTGACTCCAGCTGAGGTGGGTCAGATTTGGGGCCAGCTTTGGTCATGGAGTTTGTAATGTCATTCTCCATCCACACAGACATGAATATCTCACAGAAGTCAAAAATCCAAGCATCATCTTGCGTCAGTTTTAAGTATTTCTAACAAGAACTGGGTGTGAGCCCCTTACTGAGGGGCAAACATGTACATATCTATATGTTTCAAGGGGAAGAAAAATATAAGTTGATTCTGCTTGTCTGATCGCCACCCCTCTCTTGTCTCTCTTGAATTTCTCACATGGTGGTGTTGAAGCAGAAAATTGCTGTCAGTCCTTGTTAGAGGGCTGCACCGGCTAGTACGAGGCAGACTTACAGTTTTCCAGAGGATTACATTTGCTCCAACTCCTTCTCTGCAACCAGACTGCCAATGGACTCACGGCTTATCCAGTTACAGAGCTCCACACAGAAAGCTAGGGAAGTGTTTATGGACCTAAAGGCTCAAAAGGAGGATGGTAAAATTACTCCTGCTGACTGTGCAGCAGGGAATTTAGAATATAACCAGCTATAATACTACTGTCCAGACACTTCATGGTTCAAGTTAAAGCGCAAACTACCTAATTGCAGCAATACACGTGTCCAAGATAAAGCATAATATTCTTTACAGAGGATTTTCCAGTGCCTTTTGTACTGAGCAAGAAGCAATTTACATGCAGTCATAATTTTAGAGTATTGCTCTTTTTAAAGCAGATTGCTACTGTTTTAACAGCTTTTGTTCTGCTTGATGATGTCACCTTTACTGTCCCAGTTCTGCCTTTTAGGGGCATGTGGGGGGATCTTTGCTCTTTAATTACTCTATAATTTTTAACTTTTCTGAAAAGGAATGCCAGTGGATTAAGACTGAGACATGAATTTCTGAATTCCACTTCCCTGACTGAAGGTTTTGCAGATCCACTGAGATGACCAGAGTAGTCATTTTGCGTTTAAAATTCAGGAGCCTGATTCTCATATTGAGCAATATTCCTGTCTTAGACTATGTTTTCTTGAAGGAAGACAAATATGGTAGCAGAATGCGAGAGAAAACCACTCTTATTGTACACTTCTAGAGATTGAAGACCAATAATTAAAAATCATGCAGAACTGTTTAATGTTTCACACCAGTGCAGTTGCTGCATTGTGAAAAAAATCAACATATTTTGCAACCTTTCTGAAGCTAAACAAAATCATTCTGAGGCAATAAAATGTATTTTATGGTCTGAACTGCTTAACATTTATTTGTAACACCTCAAGGTTGGCACTAAACAGGATTCAGTAAGCTTCCTAGAAATCTTTGCATCATAGAATCATAAAATCATAGAATAGTTTGTGTTGGAAGAGACCTCTAAAGGTCATCTAGTCCAACTCCCCTACAATGAGCATAGATATCTTCAACTAGAACACATTGCTCAGAGCCCTGTATTTAAATGTTTCCAAGGATGAGGCATCTGCCACCTGCCTGGGCAACCTGTTCCAGTATTCCACCACCTTCAGAAAATTTTTTTTCCTTATATCTAAATCTACTCTCTTTTAGTTTAAAACCATTATGTCTTGCCCTGTCCCAAAAGGATCTACTAAAAGGTTTGTTGCCATCTTTCATATAGGCACCCTTTAGGTACTGGAAGGCCAGCATGTACCCCTGAGAGACACAGCTTGTCACCAGTCCCTATCTGACATTGAACCGTTGACCACTACCCTCTGGATGTGACCTTCCAACCAATTCCTCATCCACTGAACAGTCCACCCATCAAATCCATATCTCTTCAATTTAGAGAGAAGCATGTTGTGGGCGGCCAGGCCAAAGGCCTTACAGAAGTCCAGAGAGATGACATCCATATCTCTTCCCTTGTCCACTGATATAGTCACTCCATCATAGAAGGCCACTTGGCTGGTCAGGCAGGACTTAACCTTGGTGAAGCCATGCTTTGACTAGTATCTTGCTCATAACCATTCCTTGTCATTAAGAAAATGTCCTGTTGCTATGAAGAAGGTAAATAAACAAGTGTTCTGTCCATTGTGTTAGTTGTCTCCATTAAGCTGTCCTTCAAACTCTTTCTCAAGGAAAAGGTGACTCTGTATGGCCGTTTGCCCCTCTTTAGTCCATTAATAAACCAGATGGTAGCTGGAAGCATAAGAGTATCTCTGCTGGGGAGGCCGTGAACAGAGATGTTTATCATTTTCATTAAATCTTTTTTTTTCATATCCAGTGGTTTTGCAGTTGCCATTGAGGTCTTCCACTTTGATATTGCATTATTGTTGCCAAGGTCATGCTTGACGACGACAAACATGACAATTAGTTCAGTGGCTGAAGAGGATATGTATCTGCATGACTACTTCCATTGAAGGAAAACTGCAGTGTGACTAATGAACTGTAGTGTATTGTATATGTATGCATTGTATATATATAAGGATTTTAAAAGTCACTCCTGCTGTATTGCATTTGTAATAGAGCTCAGGGTCTCATATTCAGAACTCAGCCAGCTGAAGGAACAGCATTTCATCCAGAGCAGAGAGGCGACACACGTGAAACCTCCTGAAGACCCATTTACACAATGCTAGCCATCAAATGAGAAAATTTGAATAAAGGGTTTTTGTGTTTTTCAGAGCCTTTTTAAGAGTGCTAGAGACTGAACTAGCTCCCTCAGTTTCCTCAAACAACTTGGGAAAAACCTCCAACTCTCACATTCCAGGTCATAAAATGCACTTCAAGGGCTTCCTTCAGAATGGCTTTGTCTTGTATCAGTGTCTCATTCATCAGCAATATGCCTCAGAAGTTTTGTTTTAAGACAACCATGTGTTTTCATGGCTTTGGTATATGTAAAAGATTTGGGTTTTTTCTCACATGTTAGAAGGATGTTTGAATACAGGAAATTAACTTCTGCCTCTAGCTCTCTCTGGCCTGATAAGGCCTGGGGTTAAAATATATGATGTGCACCGCCAGCACTTAACTGCTGTCACTGATCGTTGAATCATTTCTTTTGTTCACTTAAAGTTACATGTAAAGGATGCATCAAACCCAGCTGTTACTGAATTACTTGCAATTAAAAAGAAAATCTGTGAAAGTGATTGACACAACAGCTGACGGTAAAGGCTGTGGTGTATGAAGCCTTTTTACCTGTCTTTTGTATCTCAGCCTTTGAGATCCTTCTTATCCAGCAAAGAATAATGCAAAAGTAACACAGGGCTGGAAAAGATCTCCTGGCTACTGAGTGGTCCTTGTTTAATTTCAGCCCCTGCGCCACATGAACTCTTTATTGCCCTACTGAGATCTGCACCTGCTCTATTATACTGTGGCCAGATGCCAGCCACCGCCTCACAAAGCCACCATCTCTCCCTTGGAATATGATAAATGCCAAGTTCATGAGGTTAGAAAGACGATTTCCCAGCAGACTAAGAAATTACAGGAGCATCACGTATAAGCTACTCAAAAGCAACAATTTAACAGACTGATAAAGAAACCCAGTGCATTTACTTCTCTTCAAAAGTAAAAGTGCAAATATTAGGTCAAACATAAAGAGGATCTGCAGGAAGGAAAAAGTATGTTAATGAGGCCAGCAATAGCCTGGTACCCAGGGCAACAGAGAATGAGGAGAGGCAGTGGCACTGTTGAAGAGGAGGATTACATTTCCCACTTGAATAAAATGGTGAATTCAATGGGCGTCTGACCATTGGAGAAACCGCAGAGGACAGCTGTGCTGGATTTGCTGTCATCTGGGATACCCCAGCTGGTCCAGACCTAAAATTGCTCTTCTACATGACTTCTGCCAAGCATTCTACACCAGGTGTGTAGTCAAAGGCATGTCAGCTCCAACCATTGCATGTAGACGATAGGAAATTAAGACTTTCCATTCAAATTTCAGAGGAAATTTGTCTGTGGATGTATTCAGTCAGATGTGTCAAAAATCTTCTTAGGTTTCTGATAATTAGTTATGCACTGAAAACAACCTGGAAATGTTTGCACACACAAAAATAGGGCCCTTCACAGCTTCCAGTAGGCCAGGCGCTACTTGGAGCTAAGGTCTTCGGGGACTCTCTATGGTGATGGCAGGGCAGGGCCAGGCAGCCTGGACCAGTTCCACCACCACAGCCAGGGAGCAGGGCAACTGGGGCAGCTCCAGACACAGGCACCAGGCACCAGGCACCTCCCTGGGGGTGAGGATAGGCACAGGCTAACATGTCTTCCAGCAACATTCCGGAAGTTACCGCAAGACCAAAGGTGTCTGTGGGCTCAGCCTTCACCTTTCCCTACCCTTAATGTATTTCTAAATGGCTAGGCCTAGGCTTGACTGCCATTCCTCAGGCTAGGAAAATGCTGCATGTTAGGAAACTGCAGGAAATCCTTTAGATGAGAGGAGACAGGGTAGAAAACATCACTCAATGGATTCTACTGTCAAGTCCTGCTTTTTCAGCATCTTCATGCAGCTGAGACACTAAGGAGCAGCAGCTCACAGCTGGATCAGAAAAGCTTCCTGAGGACCCAAGACAGGCAAAGAGACCTTCACACAGCTGTGTTTTAGAGAACTAAGCTGAGGAGAAGGTGCAGTGGATGTCTAAAGTGGAGTGATGTAAGATACTCTCAACGCTGAAGAGGAAGGATGTTAAATGTCTTGTTTACAACACGATTTCCTCTTCACTTGCAGATGCCATCAATATTTGTGTATGTGTGCTATGCTTCTCTAGTTCCCTCCAACTATGTCCATTCTCTAAGTCTTAATAAACAGATTTCTCACAATTAGAGAGACCTAACAGGGGATGATCTGTCTGCACAGGGCACCACTCTGCGATTTGGGGCTGCACCTTGCACAGTCACTTGTGAAAAGCAGTCCTACATATACTGAACTCACACTTTTTGCTGCTATTAATTACCTCACAGAAAGTTTACAATTGTCTTGGTATATTCACCTAAACCAAGTTTGTTTCTGGACACCCCTGTGAGCTCTGGCAATTGAGTATTCAAAAAAAGGCATCAGACAGTTATTGATTCTGCTGTGGAGCTGCCCCAATCCTTTTCCTCTGCTCTTAGACCAGCAGTAGCAAAACTAAAATTTGTCACAAAGATAATTTTAGCAGGAAATCTTATTCAATCCTTTAAGGAAAGACAATGTCAGAATACAATTGAGTGTCCTAATTAACCTCAGCATAGTATAATCAACTGGCAATATAGAAGGCAAATGCTAGTAGTTCCTCTTGCAAGAAGATCATTCAGTCCTCGTGGCATGAATACTCACATTTCAGAGATGACCAGAACTGTGACGTAGGCAACTCCTTTACCATCTCTGTAGTTTAGATACTAGTTTACGGAGCTTTCTCCAGCAAAATAACAGCAGCAGAAAGAGTGCAATTTTGAAACTAGCCCTCAGTCTAGGATAAATTTGACTTTTGGATATAAATAGCAGTAACACCTGCCTAACCTAAATGCTCATTTTACTTTAAACTAGTTTAACTTAAGCAATAGAAGTTATACTTTTAATGGGCAGCAGCTGTTCATTAAATTTATAATGACATTTAGATGCCCTGGTGATAGACATTCAGAAATATCATATACATAGAGACAGAAATTCATTAGTAGCATTACTGAGATGGCTTGGAAGTGAAATTAACTTGAAAAGAGACACTTGTTTTAGTTCTATCTGCAGTTTGAAAACCTGGGCTACTTTCTAAGGCATATAAGTGCACTGCAGATTGTGCAATATTAGTTAGAGCCTATCCTACAAAAAGTCTGAAGAACTTCCCTTGCAAAGAAACACACTTTTATGATTCTTCTAATAAATTATTGTTATACTACCACTGAAACCTATTATCAGCTTCACTTTCAATTATATGCAGATATACATGGATATATAAATATTGTATAGAGATATGTATGTAATTTGCCTGAAGTCAGTAGCAAGTGCATTAGAGTTTATGCACACAATAGCATATGCACATCAGAGGAGCTGTTCATTTCTTATGGGCCCTGGCTCTGTCCTTCTGATGCCAGATGGAATATTTTTATCAACTTCAGTAGATCAAAGGTTTGACCCACACATTAGGGACTAACACAGAAAATTTTTACAGAACTCTAGTAACCAAATGGACTTATTCTTTTATTATTATGAATGCTGCCTCTCAATGCATAAATAGCACATTAATATCCATCTCTAGTTTCTTAGCTTAGGCCTCTTCCTCATGTCAAATCAATTTCTTCTTTCTAAAAGTAGTACTGCTAGGATCCACCCGTACCATCTTATCTACACAAATAAGTTACATGCTTTACAGTCTGGAGAACTCTGCGTGGGATCATGATTAAAACTGTTATTCCAACTTTCATTATTAAGGTAGCCAAGTTCAAACAAGGTTGCATGGCATTTCAGGTACTCTGCAGTGACACCTTTGCAACCTTTTTCACTTCAGTGGGACTGCCAGATGTTATCCTTTGCATTCCATTAAGCAAATATGTTTATTAAACATAGGAAATGGCTAGAACATGACTGGATTAGAAGAAATCATGTAAAGTGACAAACAAAGAGCTTTGCTATCTTGGTTCAGAAAGGGTAGAAGCAACACAGTCATTCCCTTTAGGAGATATGGCCTTGATGATGCAGCTTACATCTCTGTTATCTAATAGTGTTGATCAGTAGGAGCAGATCTGTAAAGTGAAAGAGTCTGAGAATCCAACACCCATACAGCACACATCCCAGGGTTTTGTTTTTTCCTTTTTCTTCAGAACAGCTGTAGTCCAGTCCCACAGGTTGAAGACTGTGGCTGCAGTGCATTAGCTATGCTACTAGAGAGCATTTTCCACTTTAGTTTCATGCAAAAGGAATCCAGCTCATGTTTCATGATGGGAACCGGAGCACAGTAGGTGTGAGTAGGGGCATTTGTTTCAAAACACATTTCTGATCCAAAATAATGCACTAAAGTAGATAAAACCATATAAAGCAGAATTTTCATGCGTAGAAGAGGAGGCTTCACACTGGAGCTGCTCAAAGAACGGCATTTGAATAGCTCTGATGAATTAGAAACATCTCACCCTCGCACAGTTCTCTCTGTATAGCTCTCATTTTTCTCTGTTGAAATAATCCTAGCATGGCAGGAAACTCATTAGCAAATTCTTTGCTGAAAGTGATGCTTATGTAAGTTGAAGACAAGCACATTATCAGAAGAATGTTTTGATTAATTTGCTGTTCATTAACAGTGCACCTTGGTGACTATATAGTAGATTCTCTTTTGAAGACAACTATAAAGACTAAACACAGCTGTATTTTTTAATAATCTAGTGTTCTGGAAACACTTAATTACCTTTAAATATTCAGTATTTGTTTAAGTTAGGTCCCCATGTAAACTCTGTAGCACACACTTGCACAAGCACTGTCAATCAGAGGTCCCAGAAGGCTTCTTTCAAGAAATCTATCATTGCAGAGCCATATAAAGTCTTCCTGCTGTCAAAGAGTGCCCAGAGTTGTGGCCATGAATCAGACCTCAAGAATATGTATCAGCTCTTCCACTGAGAACTTGCAGGAAGTTATTTTTCCAACAGGTCAGCTGAGTCACTTACTATGATGAACCTTAACCTGGATCATGCTTGTTTAGCATCCAATGTCATTGCAAATCCAAAACTTTGATCCTACTTCCTTTAGTCATCTTTTGATGACCTTTGTCAGAATACCTGGCTAGTCTGACTATTAAACTGGAGACATCTTTCTTTTTACCAGATTAACTGATGGGCTTTATTGTGAGAAAAGAAGCAGTAAATGAATAGCTCTGTGGGGTTTTTTCCAGAGAAAAAAGAAAATTTAAATGAGGGATATCTTTCTGTGCTGCATCTGTGCACTCCCTCATTTTAAGAGATATTGTGGTGGTGATGAAGACATCATCAGTGTTTTGACTATATATACTAGCTACGTGAGCTGCATCACTCACAGGATAACTACACTAGTAACAACATTGAACCAAGATGGTACGAGGTAGTTCTATTTGGCTAACATAACCTACTACTAGACAGTATTCTTCACTGCAGTGCTGCCATGTATTATCATAAGAAAACCTCTTTAGTTCACTTATTGTTTCTAAGGGAGAAATTAAAAAGTTCTTGTACACTGCATCTAGTTCTAGGTTTTTAAAGAGCTTTATGGTACTTAGGACAAAAGCACTTCCATAAGTGAGTGCATTCTCATTTTCTCTGCAGTTTGCACGTGCTTATTTTTCCAGTAGGTTTGCACAGAATGTGATTCTCCTTTCACTTGATTTTAGCTAAGCTTGGTCTGCTCAGAAACCTCCTCACAAGTTTCACTCAACTGCTGAGAATAAATTGATGGGAGTAATTTACCAGTTAATAATTCATTAAAAGGAAATGGCTCTTCCTCCCAAAAATCTCCTCACTTTGCCAGTCTGTAACATCAAGTAAGCAGGACATGCAGTGGTCTGCTATCACTGCTTCTAGTCCTGCTTCTGCTGAAGCAGAGGGCAGTGAGTACTGACCAGCAAAAACACATCAGAAACACAGCATGGTATTAACAGCTCTTGCTCATTAAGGAGAACAAAGAGCCGTATTTCAGGCTAACAGCACAACATTTGCCAAAAATCTGCAAGGAGCAGTTATAAACAAGCGAGTACTTTGTGTGCACATGCAGGTAATGGCAAACTTCAATCAAATAACCTGAATGAGTAGGTAGCTCTCCAAATACCTCCCTGGCTTTCATTTTGAGGCACAATGATGTGCACAAATCAAGAAGCTCAATAGCATTACCCTATGGAAATGCGTCCCTAGAGTCCAATGTTCCCTTTTCTTTCTCCAGTACCCCCAAAATGACTCCTCTTAAAACCATTACTTGTTACAGAGATAAAAAGAGCTTGAGGAGTTAAATCTTCACCAATTAAGAAGGAAGAAATGTAAAGGCATGATGCATGGAGAAAGCCAGTAGGAAGATCCTGGAGGTCTCCAAAACATTTCTTCCTGCTCTGCTGTTGGATCAAATTAAATATTTGTTTCAGTTTTTTCTCAACAGGTAGAAAAGATTTGAACGAGTTCAGCTTTGAACTGTTGTTATTAATACTAACAAGGGGGCAGATACACAAGGAATTTTAGAGAGCTGCCCCCCAGCCCTCTGATCTATGGCCCTGGGGAGGGAGCCTGACTGGCTTACACAGGCTGGAAATAGTGAAGCGTTTCTGACAGAGATGTGCAAAATCTGGGACTCCGGTGGAAAGCCACCCTAAGTCAGCAAAACAGACAAAAAGTTGTCTTCAGATTCTCCCTATTTGTGACTCTTAACTCAAAATCTTTTACCATAGAGGTAAGCACACTGGTCCACAGGGAAATGGAGGTGACCTTTCAGGCATCATTGTTGCACCAGGCAGTCTTCTTCTAACTCCAGGTGTTACAATGGGAACTGATTAATGCTGAGCTGGTGCCATGATATTCCTGGATCTTGCTCTGAGTTTGTTTCTTTCCTGAAATGATCAGGAAACAGCCCTTTCATTCAAACCTCCAACGGGGATCTGCTTCCCTTGTTGGTGTCAGCAGCTGTTTGAGATGCAGAGATTTGCATTTAGCACCTGCTTTTGTCCTAATGGGGTTGAACTCTGAGCATGAGAGGGCCCTGTCTAGGCATCTATAGGCTCCTTTGTGTGCTGCAAGAAAGGTGTTCATTATGGCATTCATTATGAATGCCATAAAAGCCATTCATTTCTGCATGGAAGAGGGGAACAGTTTCACTGCCTAGTGGCTGAGGATGCTCATCTGAGAGAGAAGATACCTGAGCACTACTGACTGTGGTTTATATCAAATTATTTTCAATAAAAGACTACCACAGATAATCTGAGGAGTTAATTTTTGGGAATGTTTAGGAATTAAAATGGGTTGCTGAAAGGGTTTCACATTTAGTAACTCCTGCAAATGAAACCATTTGTCTCAGCAGGGCCATGTCCACTGCAGCAGTGCATGCTGGCTGGCATATCTTGCCTGGCTTCTGTGGTTCCCGCTGGAGCTGCAGAAACAGTTCAGGTTTCTCCATATGGCACTGAACCGTGTGGCACTGACGCGTTCATTACTTCTTCATATAGAGGACTTGCTCTGAAGAGTTTTTCTTCCCATCTGAGCCATCTTATTGACATTAATAAAGCTGACATGCCATGCCCTTACACTTAAAAGCAGGTAAGCTGCAGCAAGAGTGGGACCTAAATTCAGAGTATTTTAATTCTGAGCAAATATTACAGAAATAGGCAGGAGTCTTGACTCTGCAACCTGCAGTTGGACAAGTAACTCCATTACATTAAACACATAAAATAATACCCAGAAGAATGTAGTGAAGTTTTCCAGCGGTCTCAAAAATTATTAGGGACACACAGTTTTGAAAACAGCCCAATGCACTTTCAAATCAGGTTTCTTGTAGCCTTACAGACAGAGCTAGCTTAGTGTGTCATGGAAAAACAAGGTGGACTTTAACAAAAAAAGCCTTGTCAGCCTTTCCAGTTTTCCCACTACATTTCTTTATACCATTTAAAAGGGATTGACCTTTTTTCTTTTGTATTGGTCTTCTGTTCTTACTGTATTGCACAACTGAAAGATCTAACATCCTTAGCTTCTAAGGTATTCATTTTCATCAAACTAGTCCAAGAAAGAAAATTAATGAGTGGGAAACTGAAGCACCAGAGCACTGAAGAGCTCCAAGAGCCATTCAGGAAGTCAGTTCAGGGAGCACTGAGCCCATACAGACCTCCTAAGTTTAACACCAAGACCTCAGCTATTCAATCATCCTTCCTTTCAGCTGCACCATTTTACCTATCTGGAGATCACTTTCACATGATGAATCTGTTTAATCATAAAAATACTTATATACATTGTGTGTTAATTCATAACAAGAAAACCAGGATAATTTTACTGAATTCTGGTCATTCTGCATCAGGTATTTATGAATACCAGGGCTGTAACTCCTTAATCATTAAAAAAGGCATGTATTCATTTGAATGAATGCAAATAAGGACCATTGACTCCTTTGACCCCTTTAATTCATTAGCCAGGCAGATTAGTTTCTTAGATAAAGTTGAAGGGAAAAAATATACCCACGGTGAATTTTGAAACAACTGTGTCAAACTGAAACTGATCCTGGAGTGATCCTTATCTGCAAACTACGGGATATTTGTTCCTTTGAACGTCAGAAGGATAAAATCAGTTTAAAGTCTCATGTTAGCAACTGGCAGGCACTTAAGAGAGCTGCACCTGAGAACAGTCTTTACTTTATTGACCATAAAAGTAAACGATGTGTCTTACCATTCTACTACTTAGGTGGTAAAATACTTTGAGATTGTAAATTTCTGAGTTTTCTAGTCTGTAAGTACATGGGCTAGTACTTTACTTAAAAGCAGTCCTCAGCATGGACCTGATAACACCCAGTGCTGCATCATTAAATATTCTGACCTTTGCTTCCAGGACTGGGAGCTGAGCGAAACTCAGGGACATGAGGTTCTTACAACCCAAATGGAAATTTTCAGAGTGCTTGGTCTGGTGGGGACCATCCTGGTCCCAAGGGCTTTACAACACAGACTCTGACAAGGCCAGCTGTATAATATGGTGATGGGCCCTTTAAAGCATTTCTCCTCAGAATCTGTATGGCTACACAGATATATATAGAGAGAAGACTTAAATGGGGCAGCTACAGAACTGAGTTTTTCAAATAAGCTTGAACAATTTTTCAAAGATTGTTTAACCACAAGGCAAGCCAGGAACCTGATTCCAGAAAAAAGGAAGCTCCCATACCCTGGTATTCACCCATCACTGTGTGCGAAGTATTCACTGGGGTGCGGGAGCTGGGATTACACTCTCTTGCTCTGCCCATGAGGATTTGAATCCGTGGTGCCTCACACTGTTCAGGGAAGGAAAGCTCTCACTGTCAGGTTATCAAGTACTCTTGGATGTAGGGAGGAGAAAGAAAGCCCACTTGTGGTTTTTCCTCTTGGAGACACTTATTTTATATAGGATTGTTAAATTTTAATTGGACAGAAGATAAGCATTACTGTCTACTGTCTACTGCTCCTCTGGGCAAGGGGACTCCTGTGTTGGTCCTGTCTCTTGTTATTACCTGAACAGCAGTGGAGCGGGGATAGGAAACCAGGTCTCTGCTTTGCTCTCTCCTCTCACTCAGGTGAGTGCCCTGGCTGCTCAAGGATGCTCCTTTTCAGCCGAAGGAACATGCAGCTACACAATGCAGTGCCAAATGGCTGCAAGGGGAGGATACAGGAAAGCCCCAGCCTGCAGTAGCCCACTGCTTGCTCCTAGAGCACTCAGCCCTGCAACTGAGTACGCAGGCAGAAAGGAGAGGGTGAGCCTGCTCTTCCCACTTTGGGAGATGCAGGAAAAGCACAGGAAGAGGTACAAATCCTGAAGTAAGATGCTTCACCAGGGTCCGCAGGAGTTGGAGTTCACTGGAGTCTGGAGCAAATGCAGTTCATCTGGGAATCATTCTCCTCTCCCCAGGTCAACATACTCCTCACCAAAGGAAGAGGGATTTGAGGGACACAGAAATAAGGAAAAATGGCATCTAGGGCTACACTAAGAGCCTCTGATCCTGGGACGAGCAGAACTAAGGTCTAAGATCTGGCATTCAGCAGAAGGCCTGACAGCCTCTGGGTAAGGGGAGTCAGAGCAGAGGACATGTGTGCCACAGCTTGATGGTTGCATTATGGTCTCCTCTAGACATCAATAAAAACATTGCTTTACTTTCTTGGTTATTTAGCTCTGAATCACCCATGGAAATGGGAAAATATTCCTTGAAAAATATACCTGTGCTCCTTATAATCTCATTTTCAAGAGTGAGTCATTGATCCAAGTGACTTCAAGATTCTTTGATTGTCAGAAGAATTGAAAGACAAAAGATTCCTGTGGATAATGAGAATTCGTCACATCTATGGTATACCTGGCTGTCATCCTGCAAGTCCTGGTAACAGGGTTATGAGCAGGCAGAGGCAGCATGGCAAGAGCTCTAGTGTTCATCAGATGCAGATCACCAGCAAGAAGCTCACTTACAAAATAACAATTTAATTCAACCCTGTGTTAAGCAAACACACTGGAACTATTTCTATCTACTATGTAAATAATGAACTTCATGTCACGTGTCATAGAAGACTGATTAATCCTTTCTTGCATTTCATATTATCCAAGTGTACTAAATATGAAAGCATCTTGGATGACTTTAAGAGGTACCTTTGGAAACACTGGGACAAATCTGCACACCACCATCCTCCACACAAATGCGTTTCAGGCTTTATTCAAAAACCCTCTGGAGAAAACAGAATTCTTTCCTTCCAAATCAGACTCTTGCTCTGCAGGCAAATTCGTGCTGATGCATTTAAAACAAAGTATTTCTAAGATTTGCCTGCATGCAAATGCGGAAACATGGGGTTTGAGGGAAATGAAGTATGCTCACCACTCTTGGAGGCATATTTACCACAGGAGCCAAAATCTTGAATATTGACCCTACAGGTCTTGAAGCTGTAAATTCCAGGATATTACAAATAATAGCAACTAATATCGAAGTCATTCCCACTTTTCTCCAATTCTGAATTCCCTTCCTTTATATAAGATTATCTTTGCTCTACAGGAGCAGTTCTTCGTTCCCAGATCCATATGCTTTTAGCACAAGTGGGAACAAGAAACTGGACAACCCATTTATAAATGGGTTAGTCACAATTTAACAGCAAATGCAGACTACCATGCAATAAACAAGTTTAGGTTTCAAGCCATTAACAAATATATAACTTTAAGTCAGAGACCTGGCACTGCTTATCACTTTAATGAGGAGGCAGTTTGTGCCCCCCTGACCTGGGAGTTCACCATTTTTCTATCCTCCCCTACTTGTCCTAGCAGTCATTAGAGCTGCTGAAGAATTTCTCTAATTATTGGGAGTCATTTGCTCATCTAACCCAGCCACCTTGGTCCACAGAGGTGCCATGAGAGTTGTCAAACTGATTTTGCTCAGTCCATGAATCTCCCCTATACGCACAATCATCTGGCAGTCAGTTAAGCTGGCATTAGGGCTGCTTTCTATGAAGAATACAGAGGCAAGCTGGAAGAGTGTCAGGACAATAGTTACTGGGACTCCTTCCAGTAGTGTGAGATTTCTTGGGCATGGTGACATGGTACTGCCTTACTGAGGTAAGTGCAGGAGCTAATAAAACAAGGGTATTTCCTGCTGAAAGCTTAAGGGACTTCTCTCCTTACTCTCCTCCTAATTAAAATCCTGAGGAAAAAAAAAAACAAAAAACAACAGGCAGTAATTAATTTTATTCTTTTCAAGCAACCATAGAAACTAACAAATCTGAACAGTTTTGTCAGCTTGTTTTCATAAAAAAAAAAAAAAAAAAAAATGCCAGGGGCCCAAACCCAGAATATCCTGATTATGCACAAATGTTTGCTTAGAGAAGGACCCAGGTCCAAAAGGAGATATAAAAAAATCCAACCAGAAAAGCTGATAATGGAGATTGAAGCAGAGCTGCATGTCCTTAACTAACATGACTAGGTGACTAGCACTTTTTGACAGCTAACATAATTGCATTAGCAATGATTTAACTCACATTTTTATAAATGCTACATTTTTAAAGGCACTAGAAAGACTTCAGCATTAACAATTGGACTCAATGATCTTAAAGGTCTTTTCTAAGCTAAACTATTCTATGAATCTGTGATACTATGATTGTCAAGAAGAACTACTAAACCAATTGCACCAAAATCCCTTTGATGGTTCCAAATATTTGTTTGCCAATCTAAAATACTTACAACCACTCTCTCACTGCTTTCTCTCTGATTTAAAGCAATTGACTCTATAAAAACCCTGTATGCTACCAAGAAAAGGAATGAGAAATCTTACCTGGTAAGGATAACACCTACTAACAATAATAGAAACCTATATTTAGGTTCTGCTACTTCATGCCTGGTTAATCTGGACAGCATGTCCGGGAGAGCAACTGGTGTTAACCAGTTTGACAGCGTGATGCCCACAGCAGTACGAACTCGCTAATCTTAAGTTTAAAAAAGATCTTCAACAGTAATTCAAGTTAACTATGTCTGACCTGTCTAGCTTTATCTTAGACTATTTGCTTTATTTTGTCTCCTCTCCTTTGGTGGTGGCAAGATTTGACCCTAATTTGATATGATGTCTTGATCATTATGTAGCCTCCACTGAATTGTAGAGACAGGAAATTTATTGACTTTCTAAACTAACAATTTGAGCTCAGTGGAGTTAAATGAAACAGCAGACACTTATATTTGAAGTCCCTTCAGGCCCAGTTATGTGCATGGTTTGGTGGCCCTTGCAGCTGAAATCATAAATTAGCCATTGTCCCAATCAAAAAATTTTTATCCTACTTTTGTTTAGGAAGAAGTTCACCCTCCCCCAACTTGAGCTACAGTACATACCATAAAAGATCCTAAAACTGATGATAAAGATGATAATATTTTCTGTCTGCAAGAAAAAGCCTTCATGAAGTGATAGTGAATGTCTGCAGTTTCCATTGCTTTGATAGGATGTGTGCGTAGAATTTTGGAAAGTCATAGGATGTGTTCATCGGTGCCTAGATATAGGCTTTGGAGCCTATAAGTCTCTAAATTGGAGTGTATCAGGCAATCTGACAAAACAATACACATTATTTTTTTGCCAAACTTTCCTAATCTTAGGTGAAAGAAAAATTCATTTGAAAAACTGAGCTGCAAAGTGCTACATTTTTACTTGTTTTCTAATATTTGCTATCAACTTTGGTTCAAAGCACAGAAAATCATGTCAGACATTCATGTTGCTTGCATTATTAATAAACTTACTCAACCTCAAGAGACCTTCAAAGATTTCTGCATCACAACATCAGAACTTAGAAGCACAAAACTTTTCCTAAGAAAGTTTCAAACACCAAAGAAATGATGGTTTTAATTTGCTTGAATTCAAGCAGAAAAATGTAACTCTTCCAGAAGCAGTCTTATGATATTTCTTTATTATAGAAATAAGCTTTAATTGAATCATAGAATGGTTTCATTTGGAAGGTACCTTAACTTTGTCCCCTTTGTTTTTTAAATAAACTTTTAAAAATTAAGATCCACACTATTTATTTTTTCTCATGATATAAGATATGCTTTCAGCAGCAACACTCTTCACTGGGATGGGAGGAAGTGAACATTACTTGGTCCTTCAGCTCCTGCCACCAAAGGCCCAGACAGCTCCTCCCCGGCACAGGACACTAGTGGCCATGTATACAGGTTCCTGCACCCACCAGTGGTATGGGCTCCCAGTTTGTAAAACTAGCAAGCAGGCCTGTTTGATCAAATGAATCCATCATTCGGCTTCCCAAAAGCATACTTCCTCTTTTCACATACATCCTTTGTGACCATTGTGACAGAGGAAGGAGGAATAAGGCTCAGGAGCTATGGGTCAGGGTACATTACAATCATATTAGTTAATGAAAAAAACATATTCTCAAAGTTTAAATACCTTCCTACAACATTCAAGACTGTCTGCAGATCCACCCCAGACTGAAGCAGTTTTTTCTTATGTTCTGCACTACGAATAAATGCAAAAATCCTGCTTGAGTTAAGGATCCCCCAAGAGGGTCACCTCTGGCGGGATTTCCTGAGCCATGCCTTCCGCATGCAAGTCCCAGATACTTTCTAGTTGCCAACATTTAAGGAACACGCTGTTGCTGTGTGCTTGTGCCTTACTGGTTTTCAAATATGCAGAGAAAGGAGATCATGAATGGTCATTACCGGTGATTTCTCCTTGAAGAAATCACCATTAAGAAAGCTTCTGCCAACTTTGTCACCTGAAGAATGCAGCCTGTCCACTACGCCATCCTGTGAAATCAAAGCCTCCTCCCACTTTCTTGAATAATATCTGCTTTGCACATTAGTTTTAGGAACAGATGACCTTGAAGATTTATGGGTAGCAAGAGGGAAGAATATGAGTCTTGTGTGAGAAACTAGAGAAGCTCTGTGTACTACACCAACCTGCAAAGCACCAGCAAGCCAGATATAATGTTCATTGTTGCTGAGTTAAAAGAAGCCACACCCTGGCATCCAAGAAAGACATGTGGCTTGCAGGATTTAATAATACACCTCCAGGTTACTTGAAACATTAAAGATTAAAGATTAATCCTGCTCTATGAACTTGGCTTGTCAATGGAAAACATAAGGTGAAAAGGATTGTTCCAAGTCTCTAGAAGAGTGCTGGAAAGGCTCACCGAAGTTAGCAAACTCTTTTCAAAGGTAAAGGCCTTAAGTGTTTCAAAATCTTAAGAGCAGCCATGCAAACCACTCCTAATTCCTCCACTTATCTGTACCCTAGATAATATCACAGACGGATGAGGCAGCCTAAAAGGTATGTAGGATATTCCTGAAATAAACAGAATAGAGCAATTTTGAATGGAAAATCAGAATTAAACTGCTCTTAAGTATGTGGGGTACCCACAGAGAAAGCTTTTGGTTAGTCAGTCATAAGCTCCATAGGGCAAATGTAGGATTTGATGGAGCTGAGTGCCAGCACAGGTATTTACTTTCTGGTGTGTCTGTCCTTCAGTCTGCAGAATGATTTCAAGAGCAGTTACTGGAGCTCTGCCTGCACCAAAATAGAAGTAGTTTGTCTTTGCATATATGGCTGTTTGCTACCCCATACAGGTGGAGGGAGGTTAGTCTCTTCTTGGGGCCTCCTTCAGGTCTAACACAGACTCTGTCAGTCTATAGTGTAGCTGGTGTTAAGCTCACGTTTTACTATTTCTCAGTAGGTTTATTTGGTTCTTTGTGGTTTTTTGAGAGATTTTCCTCTGTACATTCTGAGCACAGCTTCACATACTGTTTCAGGCTGCAGGGGATCTCATTTCGAGGGAACAGCTTTTATCTGCCACTTCTGCCTTCCAGGCTTTTCCATGGCACAGAGCCAAGATCTTCCTTACCCTCCTCCAAACTGTGGGAAGAGTAGGGATATAAGAAGCAGAGAGACAAAATAGTCATTCTGAAACGAGTGACTGAATATAGCCAGCTAGGCATTGCCGAAAAGCTGTGGGAAACCTCTGGCTAGTATTATTGCTCCCAGCAAACCTGAGGCAGGTTCACTGCAGACAAACTGGCACCGGAGAGCCAGCCCAGGCACCTGAATAGGTGGGATTTCCATGATCCCTACTGCAGTTAATGGCGGATCACAAGGAAAAACTGTGCAACAATCCTGCTGATGGAATTGTGGAAGACAAGAAGCTTTCTGGGAGTGTCCTTCTGCTTCTCTCACAAACAGATGGGGGACTAGAAACCTGGAGCTGAGGGCAATCTTGTGTTGCAATTAGGTGAGACTGAGAGAAAAACACCTGCTCAAGCAAGTTTGTGCCCTGACAGGACAGAGGTCATCTGAAGTATTCATACCATACTCTTCCTGTATAGTGGAGTGCAAAACCTGATCAGTTGGTATGTCTGCAACATGTGTTTTTTCATGTCATTGTTTTGTTTAGTTTGTAGCTATTTAAATATAGGGGGTTGGAACAAGATGATCTTAAGGTCCTTTCCAATCCTAACTATTCTATGATTCCATGATTCTATGAACTCTTCTTGAGGTACATTGCTTCCATGTGGTCAAACTGGCAGGCTTGCTGGTGGTGACTTCTAGCCCTTAGCTGAGGAGAGAAAGCAAGCTCCCAAAAATCTTTTCATAGCAGGTACTGAGTACTCTCAGTCACTGCTGAGAAACAATGCAGCAGGTTGGACTACACAGCCTTTTAAATTTCTGCTCTCTCCCCCCAGCACAAGGCACGGTGAGAACAGCCTTGAAATCAGGTCGATCTCAATCAAGAAGTAACAAAGAGCTTTGTGAGTTCGGAAAGAGGGCTGTGAGGCTAAAGCTGTAAACTGATAACAGGTCGAACACGCTGCACTGTTGCATTGTGAAAGCCTAATGTTTAGCTTCTGTTTGCTTTAACTTGCTAACATTTTCCATTCTCTGGATGTTGCAAATGTCACTTCTTTCCACAATCAGGAGGCCAGGCCCTGATCTTTGCTCAGAAAAGGGTCCAGCTCTCATATCAAACCTGCTCATCATAATTTTACTGCAAACCTTGGACAATCTTGGTAAGTGGTTATGTTACAAATTGTTGCACCTAAAGCTTCTAGTCTTGAGCACTAGAGCAGGCAGGTAGAATCGATTGAATTTTTAAATTAAACAAGATAAATGCTTTTAATGTATCATTTACAACCTTCCAAGCCACTGTGCTTATCAGATGTTGAAATCATTTCCAGGAGCTACTTAGAAGTAGCTGTCAATTCTCTTTAAAAGTGATATCCCTCAGAGAATTAATAAAGGGATTCCTTACTAAAGTTCTCTTCTGATCTTGAACTCATCTACAAAGTAAATTATTTAAATATTTAAAAAACATTAAACATTTGGGGTTTTTTTAATAGATCAGAGGGATGGAGAATACTGTTAGTAAGTCTGCCTCCCTGATACAATGTTCTATTTTTTTGATAAAAACACACATTTTTTAATCTGTGGATAAGAAAGGAGATAAGCAGGTGGAAATATGAAAAGTAAAAAAATAAATAGAAGAATGCAGCAGCCTATGTAAAAAGTGCTCACATAATTTGGGACATGAATGGAAGAGTTATTCTCCTTTTGATATGCAAGATTAGCAGTCACTGATATCCAGTGAGAGCCGTGTGCTAACAATGGACCTTACAGCTGAACTGCAGTTGTTGGTATTTTGCACAGAAAATGTAAAGTTACATGCCTGATTCTCTGGACTTCCAGTTGCAGTGATCATTGACCACACAGATTCCTGTCCATACCAAGAACTCACATTGCTGTGCTGCAGCATGCAGTAACTGAAATCTTTATTACAACGGCACTTACGTCATTTTTGCTGAGCTAGGCTTGAGTTCAGCAGAGTTGAAAGATGAACCTGTTCACCTTATAATATCATTTGCTTTATTTATTGTTTTTTCCATATTACCCTTTGAAACTCTCACCATGTAATTTTACAGCTTTGAAGTCCTGTGGGTTGACCTATAACTGTAATAAAAGAATTTGGAATGAGAGAAGTTTTTCCATTATTTACAAAAGGTTGAGGCTACTTATTAAAGACCTTCATATTCCATAACTTTGCTAAAATTAATAAGTTTTCAAGGAACTGTTACATTGTGGGAGACCCTTGCAGTGCACAGATTGGATAGGATAGGGCTGTGCTGTGAGCTCAGACAAGAAAATCCTCCAGTTTAAATTTCTAATTCAACCTTTCTGAAGAACACTGCACTTCCTAGTTACAAATTAACAAACAGGATGTTTTCATCCTGCTTAACGACTCTAGGACACAGCTTCTGTTTCTTGTGATTTATGCTCTTCTTAAAGAGCATCAAGTTCAGCTAAGAGGATGTATGGAAAGCAGAGAGAAGCATTTTGCTCCCATTCTGTCCAGAGGATTGACCCACAATGTCATTTTACTTGGACCCCATCACATCTCACACAGCCCTGAACTGCACCCCCCAAGGTTTGGTCACACAATCAGCTTTGCCTCCATGTAAAACAATGCCCTATGGATGTGCCTGTGCTGCACAGCAGGTGTGCCCCTGGGTGCACCCCGCAGCCCTGGTCCCCCACTCACCCAAGCTTCAGTGCTTGTGGGTGTACTCTGGAGTTTCCTTTCAGCTGTCAGCTAGAGTTTCTTTTCAAAATAAATCGGTGCTCAGGAAGTGAACAGGGACCACTGACACACACCCAGCTCTCCTCCTGTTGTGGAGATAATGCTCAGCCAAAGCACGCATACTGCCCTGTGAGCTAGCACAGTCTTGAGTTCTCCAGGATGGGTAAAGTGAGTGTCCTAAATACTCAGAAAGAGCTAGGAGATCTAAAATCCTCCACAGTGACAGGCAATCCTCCTAAATTAGGATCCTAAATTTCCAGTGGGCTTCCAGTAAGTGTCTAGCAAGATGGGTCTCTGAAAGCATCAGTAACCAACCGCAAACACTGTGAGTAATTAGATACTTGCTAGATGACTGAACTATGCTGAATTTGCTTGGAATTGCATTAAAATATGCATTATACGAACAGTAGAAATATATTAAAAATCCAGTCTGGCACATAGCAACAACATAAACCACTGAAGATCAAGAACAGGACGAACACTGATTTTAGTAAACACTGGACCAGACTCTCAGAGTCACCGGGTCCAGTGACCTGCAGCCCATCCCCACTCAGTCCATGCCATGCAGAGAGCCCAAGGCAACAACTGAAGATTTCCTCATGCCAGGGGTATCTTTGGCTGTAGCAGAAACTTCACAGCACCTCACACCCCACCTATGTGAAGGTATTATGGCACTGTGGCAGGTGGTGAGAGGAGCTGCTTTTCCTGGCAGCTGCTTTAGGTCATCCTCAAGCTGCTTTCGCCTGGTATCATTAAGGCATCCCTGTGCCTCTTCTAAATCTCATAGTTAGGCAGGTATTTTCCTGCAGAATACAAGATTAAATACAGTTAAGCACTATATTGGAAAATATGGGACTAAATAAAAGGACACTACCTGGTATCATTTTTGTTCTTGGCTTCCTAGTTGGTCTGTAGCATTGTGGAGCATCAGAGAGTTCCCATTCACCTCAGGTACTTTTCCAGGAGGCACTGATAACATTGACACCCCAGTACAGAATTTCATGCATCTCTAGCACTAACATTGTTGGATTCTGTCAAACGAAAAAGCCAGTCCCCCATGTCTGAAGCCACAGGCTGTCACACTCCCTGCCCTTGAGACTTGCTGGGCTGGAGGGATGTGCCAGGCCATCGCTGCCCTCAAGGCCTGTGCTGGGCATCCACTTGGTCCTTGAAGAAAGGGAGCTGCAATGTGAAGAATTAAATGTTTTGGTGGCCCCGCGGATCTTAGAGAGTGGGAAGACATGGCAAGCATGATTGCATGGATTTTGGGCCTTCTCACACTTAGGAATCTGTTGTTGAGCATTGCCTTATCATTATGCTACTCCCTGGAAAGCTGTAGATGAGACTTTAAGGGTATAAAATAGGTAAAAAAGAGATTAATTAGGCCCTAAATTCCCCTGTCAGAAGGTTAAGGCTTGAGATATGCTGCAATCTGAATTTACAAAGTGGCTCACCAGTTTGCAGTTTGTATTGTAAAATACATTTCATATCATTAAAATTGTTTCAGACAATTCTGTCTGGTGCATGAAAAATGTATTTCTATAAAATGCTGTCTTTGAAAAATAGTGAAGGCTCATGTAAATTACAATTTACATAATGTTTTTCCTGTGCAGATTGTGATTTTCCATAATGACTATATAAACCAAGGCCAGCTTGAATTAGAGAGTGCACTTCAGTGCTGCATTTTCTTTTTCATTTTTGAAGAACACAAAAACTGATTGAAATGTAGATACAGAAAAGTAAGCAATAAATTATCCTGTAGAATTATCCAAATATTTTGAAAAGATGTATTCCTTACCCACAGACAGTTCTACTTGCTGGCAGTTGCACACAACTTGAAGCTCCCTTCTAGAGGCCAGTGCTACTTTTGCCAATCCTGCTACAGCCTAAACCAGGTACCAGCACTGTTCAAGTTGTTCTGTCTGGTTTTTGTGTCAGGAATAAGCTTGTGGATCTTATGTGAGTACCTGGATCGAAGATTTACCTGAGACAAAAAAAAAGTCATCCAAGGGATTTGGTTTTCTAGGATCACTTTATAAAGCACCATCTCTTACTTATCATCTGGTCTGTGCATCTATCACCATTAAGACTGACATGAGAAGGAGTCTGCACAGGTACAGGTGTTTGACCTTGTTCAGAATTAATATAATCTACATCTGTTTTCTCTTACAAAAGACTGTACCTACTGGCTTTAAAATACTTACATGATTGGGCTCAGGATGAAGGGTGAGTCTGCTTCTTACATTTGCGTAAGAGATCTTGAAGTCTAAAATCTGGTCAAAACCTTACCCATCCTTCCAGTTGTGTTTGGCAGGTATGTGTTTTAATGTAGGAATGTAGAAGAGCATAAGAGAGATCTTCTCCATATCTGTCAGTCATGAAAAAGTTAATGTTAAAATCTAGGGAATCACTTGTTGCAAAATGCTTTACTGTGATGGTTTTTTACAGGAAGGCAGGACTGTAGCGAGCAACAGCAGCTAAGGACCAGCATTTCTTTTTACTTCTCTCAAGAATGACTGTGCTGCTAATCATCACTAAGCATCAAATGGGAAAGAAGATGTCGATAAGGGAAATCCAGCCACATCTCAGGATCACACATGAATTTGGCCCTTCAGAAGAGAGGTGACATATCTATCCCTGCCTTTGATACATCTTCTGATGGTGGACTAACTGAGAAAATAACATCTGATGTCCCTGCAAAGCATTTGTGTTGTTCATACAGGACATTCTCATTAGAAATTTCTCACATTTGTGTCTCTTTTGGTCTCTGCTCATCAAAATCAAGTTTGTGATGCTTCACATGATGCTGAAATATTGTTGCCTTCTGACTGAGAATTACTTACCCTCTTATTTCTTGGTTTTGTTTGGGGTATGTTTTAGTTTGGATTACTATTATAATTGACATATCCACACATCTTGAGAAACCCTTGGGATATTACAGCTAGATGCTCTTGAGAGTGTGAAGACAGAAGTCTGGTAGCCAGACCTAGGAAGTTTCAGAAAAATCACAAACAAAAAGTTATTAATGAAAAGCATTTGAAGAACAGCTGTGACCATAAATGTTTTCAAAGAAAATCATAGTCACTTAGATTCTGGGTCATGTTCACAGCTAGTTTCAGTGTAGCATTTCTGACTTCTGCCAGATATGGATCTGGCTCATTTTTTATAAGGAGATCTTAGCTCTAGCTAAAATGAATGACAAGGCTTAAGGTTCTTAGTGAAGAAATTCATTAATCAATGTGTGTATATGCATATCACCATACATATAATTTCTGAAAATATGAAGAACTTTGTACTTGCATAAAGCCCTCTAGAGTCACTGGAAAAAAATTGCATGAACTTCACTGGGTTATGGATCACATCCTGTATATATCTGCGTTTTTAAATCTTTTCCAGTGCTTCTTCTTTCAGTGGAAATTAATGGCTTCTTGGAATCAAAATGACCAGTTTCCAATTTAGTTTTGCATAAGAAGCAGAGTCCAGTGGGATAAAATATGAATGCTGGCTTGGTAATTCATTAATCATGAAAATATGGTGTGCAGTTAGTTATGTAAGTGATTATTTTTGCATGGAAATGCCTGCTACTTTTATGCCTGTGCAGGATCACCTTAAGTGCAGCGGCAGGAACATACACACCCTTTCACCTCGAGACATTGTTTTACAAAGAATGCACAAAGATACATAATGCACTGTAGAGAACACTGATTTTGTAGATGCTAGCATAATAAGAGGTCAGCATGTCCAACAGTCCTACCTGCACATGACTACACACATTCCTGGTGGGGAGAAGCAGCATATTTTGAAAGTTCCTGGGAGACTTCTTTCAAACCCTCCTGGCCACATACGACCTATGTAAAATATTTTATTCTGAGGAGTTCTGAAAATGTGAACATTGCAGCTCCTGTTCATTTAAAAGTCTGAGCAGTCAGATAAACAAGGTTGGGCAAATAATGCTGAATTCTTCTTTCCCATTCAGCTACAGACTTCTGGGTCAGAGAAAAGTAACAAACATAAGATTTGATGTACCAATGGAAATGGTATGTGCAGCAAGGAACAGATCAACATAGGATGCAAGTCAAAGGGCTGTTGAAACAGGTTCAGTACTAGGTTTCCATTTGTACAGGCTTGCAGGAAGCTGAAATTCTGCACTGGACAAAGTAATCCAATATGCTTGGCAAATGTAAGAAGTTGCCTTACTGGCACAGACCTCTTCTATATAAAATTGATGGAAATGCCATTTCCACCTTTGTCTTCTTCCAGTGTCCTTGCGTCACTGGCACCCCATTGTCTTTCCCAAGCACAAAGGATAATCCCAGGCTCAATTCACTGTGCTTCCACTTATCACGGCCAGAGCTGTGTCATGTCTGTGCTCCTGGTAAAAAAAAAAGCCTCATGAATCCTCTCTTTTCTTGTCATCATTGCTACTTCATGGAAACACATTAGTTTCAGATTTTTATTTTCAAGACAAGATGTAGTCAGATTACAGACATTTCAGGATATGGCTCCCACTGAAGTCTATTACCCTGAGAAAGCCATGCCTGAAGATCAGTTCCGAGATGGGAAATTGATGCAGTTGTGACTTTTTATTCCTTTTTTACATGGCAAAACAGAAAGCCTGATTGGAAGGAATTATTTTCCATTTCCTCAGTTCTTTTGAAAATACATAATTATATTTATGGCTGTAAAATTATTGTGATTATTTTTCACTAATACAAATATTTTTAACTGGAGGGATTAATGGTCAGATTCTTGTGTCTTCCATCTTAGCTGCTGCTTTGTTCAGCAGCTCACGAAACAGACTAACATGATGTATCTCTTGTAGAACTCACAGCCAAACAGCAGCTACAGAATGAGAGAAAGCTGCACATAACAGCAGCTTAACATAACAGGAGAATGGAAAGATGGAAGGAATTAAGTATAATGTCTCATGATTACTTAATCGCCATGCCCACATCTTGTTCCATAATGCATACAAGGTTTCAGCCACCCAATCTACTGGAATCCCTCCCAGGACATGTCAGCCTCTAACTAAGCATCCACCTCTCATCCTGCTGGGTTATCCATCCCCCTTGGCATCTTGCTGTCTTCTGCTCTGCGTTATCCAAGCAGGTTTTTATCCTTGCACTATATGTGAGCCTTAACGTACTATCGTCCCACTGCTGCTTATGCTGGTCACTTAAGACATGGCAATTCCTGGGTTTCACAGTTGTTCTCATCCCCCACCCTCACTGTACCACCTACTGTATTTGGCAATGTCCTGTCAACCAACCACCTTGTACATCAAACTATGGTAACTTGATGTAGCATGTGAGGGATATTGCTGGACAGAGAAAAGCAGCTTCAGCACTTCAGAGTACCCAGGTACCTTAATAACTGAGTCATCTCAAAAGGGATTCAATCATTATTACTAGTGCAATATTATCTTAGCTTGTGACAGAAGGAAGGTTTTGGGCAAGCTGCTTGGTCACCTCCCACGAACCCACTGCTGTAGGAGGGCAAGTCTCCAAAGCTGGTCTACCAAAAAACATTCCTGCCCAATCAGAAGTAACTGTGGTCATGTCTCTCACACCTCCACATGGGGAAGGAAAGAGATAACTAATGAAGCCTTCCATACTTACCTGATTGGATGAAATTACCTGCTAGGACAGTATATTTAAAGTTAGCTATCTGCAGGGCTGGATTGGGGATGGAGCCATGAAAAATGGATTCCTTGCACGCCACATGACGTATATATGGCTTTTTTATTCCAGGACATCCTGCAGTGCTATTAGCCATGCTCTGACCTCCAGGATGCTTTCCCAGATGGAAACCCAATGATTAAACTGAGAGACTCTGCTCACTCTCTGCCCCCATGTCTCATGGGCACACTCTCCCACAGCGAGGGACTCTGAATAACCCCTGGGTCACACAGTGATGCTCCCCATGCTCAGGGACCTCCACCCAGCACCCGCACCCCCTCCCTGGGACCCACGTTTCGGGGTGACTGTCAACCGGGGCTCAGCCACAGGGCCAGGGAGGGTGCCGCCGGGCGGGCTCAAGCCGGGGTGCCGCCGCCGGTAGACCCCGGCCTCCCTGCGCAGGACAGAGCGGGCAGGCCGCGCCGGTGCCCGCGGCGACGGAGGGCGGGAGGGAGGACAACGCCGGGGGGAGTGGCCCGGCCGCGGCGGCCCCATAAATAGCCCTCGGCGGGGCGGCGGCGGGAGGAGCCGTCGGAGCCATCGTCGCCGCCGCAGCCGCCGCCGTCTCCGGCCGCGGGCAGAGTCAGTACCGCGGACAGCGCCCGCCGCGCTCCCCGCGCCCCACCATGACGGCAGAGACCCACCTGCAGGGCGTGGAGATCTCGGCCGCGCAGTTCTTCGAGATCTGGCACCACTACGACTCCGACGGTGACCCCTTCCCCCGGGGCGCGGGGCACGGGGGGCGGAGGGGGGCAGGCCCTCGGGAGGCTCGGGGGGAACGCGCCGCTCCCCACTGCGCGACCGCCGTCCCGCAGCCCTAGGGGCCTGCGGCAGGGCTGGTCGAGGCGGGCAGGGAGCCTCTCTGCCGGCAGGGAGCAGACGGGTCCGAGACGTCCCCGCCAGAGCTGAAGAGAGGAGAGAGTTTGGAGGGAGCGGTGACGGCAACCGTAACTCTTTCTTACAGGCAATGGGTACATGGATGGGAAGGAGCTACAAAACTTCATCCAGGAGCTGCAGCAGGCGCGGAAGAAGGCAGGCTTGGTAGGTTAACGTTTCGCCCCACTTTTCCATCTTCTCTGGGAAAGAAGAGTTTACGTGGGCAAACTCAAGCACCCCGGTTCCTTCTGCTCTCTGTTGTTATTACACAGTTCACGCACTTGCCACCAGGCACAGGGAAATAGCTCAGTTAGAAATCAGCAGGTTGCAAATGAAATAAATGGTCTGGTTTGGAAAGGTGAGGCCAGGGTCCACCTCCCTGGGGAGCAGGTTCTGCTCACAGCTTGCCAGGCTATGAGCTGCTGCTTCTAACGGTGCTCAACAAGAAAAGTCAGGAAATGTATGGGTATTACCTTTATGTCTTGGACGGGACCTTAACCCATGGTAATTAATCTTGCCCGATCCAGATATGTACCAATACTGAAAAGAGAGGGAAAAGAAAAGGAAAAAAAGAAGAAAAAAAAAAAAAGAGAAAAAACCCCAACAAAACACCGACCAAACCAACAGTTTCCAGTTAGTTGGACTACTTTTAATTTCGGACCTAATGGACAGTATGGTCTGAAATGCATTTCTGCCCCTTGGTGGTCACTAAATAGATCTGCAGATGACTGCCAACCACTTTTTGCCCCATCGATGTTACACGTCAGGAGTATGAGCACCAAAACCTGGTAGTTTAAATTGTTCAGAGACATAGCAAAGTTTTTGACAACGCTGTTAAAAAAATTCTGTGTGAGTTATTAACGCATGAGTTATTAATTTCCTCCAAACTATTCCCACATGGAGAAAAAGCAGAGAGATAAAGGAAAAAAAAAAAAAAAAAAAGAAAGAAATTAAAGATTCCATGTAAAGATTTGAATTAAAATAGAAGTGAACATTTTTAACAGATAAATTGCCTTTTCTAAAACAGTTTCTAAAACAGGCCACTTAGTATCAAACTCCAATATAAAACCTAATGGAATAAATTTAAGTGAATCTGTGCTAATAGACTTCTAAAGTAACAGATAATAAAATTATAATTTACCTGGATGGTTTGTGTGCATGGGGGAAATAGCTAAATACTTCATGTAAGGATACCTCCAAATTGAGCAATAGCTTTTCTATAACTAACTTTGCTTTAAAAGCTGATGTATGTTTTAGAAGTAAATGCAAAAAGATGTTAATACGAACCTTAATTTATTTTGTGGAAAATTCTAACTTCATGTTAATTGTATGAGTGGTAAATTTCACACAGCTGGAAGTCTGTCCCCCAGCAGTGCCTCTAATGTTACTGCAGTCTAGGTTACTGGCTAATTCTTCTTAAAGCCATTTGTGTAGGCACTCATTTTCATGAGTGTAAGTTTAAGCTAAACTAAAAAAAAAAAAAAAATCCCAGAAAATTGGCAAAGGAATGTTTTTAGAGGGAAAAAAAAAACCATTTTCACAGTAAAGATTAAATGTAACTTCAATACCTTTCAGGTATGGCAACAGTGTGTTGAAGTGCAGGAAACTTAAGTATGTCCAGCAGAAAGAAGACATTAAAGCCTATGCATATTTAGTGTGACTGCCGTCTTAGTAGAAATGCTGATATATTATTCAGTAGTTAAAAAATTAATTAGAATTTCAAGGAAAAAAATATTTAGCATGGTAAGATCAGATTCTTTTTTGTCTCCAAGCATGCATCTCTTCTCTAAAATTAGTGCCTGCTCAAAGTAAAACAGAAAAGCCTTGCAGGACTATTCTTATCTGATACAAATTTTGTAATCTATGCCCTCTTTTTAATAACTCTTACCTGTATCTCACACTATATTTTAATGCTCAGGTACTTAATTAGGTTTTCTTTTCCCATTTCTCTGATTCAAACCTATTTTTGAAATGCTCTGATGAAAAGAGCAATCTAGAGTAGCAACATCGAACTCAGTACTTGGGCTGCTGGCTCTGGAGTATGGATATATGTCATCCTAGGTTTCAAATCTAAGCTGATTCTTGGATTTGAAAGCTCATTTGCCAAAAAAGCATCTCATTAGTTTGTGTCTTTTCTCACAGGGTACTAATTCAGTAACTTTGAATTTCTATTCTTTTACCAGAAGGGACACATTGAGTAACTAGTGTAGGTTATATGTCATTTCCTCATCTGTCCTTCTTTTAACACCCCAAAGCTTCTTTGTCATCATTAACTTCTGCATTTCAGGTCACTCTCCTGCTCACTATTTTTGAAATATTCAATTATGCATTCTTCATAGCTGGATTTTACATCAGTCATGCCATATGCGTTCAAGAATCACATTGATTTTGTCATTGAATAGAATGGTTTAGCATTTCCCAGTATTCTTCCCAACTATAGAATTGTTCTAATTATGTCCTAATGCTAATCCTTTTATTAATCTACTTAGTAAGCCCATACTTTCACAGCTGATTTTTCTCAGACAGACCAGTAGCATGCAGCCTGATTCATGCTGACTCCAAGGGGTGGATGTGTACTTGGAGGTTTTAGGGCTTGGGTTTTTCTTAGGTAACACTGTGTCTTTTTGCTTCATGCATTACGGTAGATAGAGAATTGATCTGATATACTTTCAGACATGTTGAAAGAACTTCCTCTTTTTAAAATATAAAAGCTATATAAGTATGTAAGTATAGCTTCCATTTATTGTGCCCCACATTTATGTAATGCATTCTCTTTTCAGGTACGCCAGTTGCCAAATAAACTGTGGGGTATAAGTGACTAACATAGAGGTTGATAAAGAGTCAATAGGTGTATTTTGGCTGAGCTATTCCACATCTGTTTCTCACTTTCTCTGCATATATAGATGATGATAAAATTTCTCCACAGAAATGTGTGATCTAATAGATGTTTATGAATATAGTCACGTAAATGTTTCTGTAGTGCCATCTATCCTTACATTTGAAAATCATGTTGAAAAAAGCCATTTTTTTCTAAAGCTCCACTTGGTTGGATAAGTGCCTGTTCAGTTTTAAAACTGGAGACTGGCGTATGAAGGTCTAATTTCTTAATTTCGAACACTGAGCACTGCATCTGTACCTAGTTTAGGACCAGGCTTGGTTAAATTTAGGTGAATTTTTAGACTGAAAACATTTATTTGTATAACATAATTCAAATAAGCCATCAAGCAGCCCAAAAGCAGGTGAAGTGAACACCAAAAATAAAAAATACCACCTTTCTGAAGGTAGTCCTAATATAGTAGAGGATGAGCATCCTGTTTTGTTTAACCTGTGATCAGCTGTGCCTCCTTCAATGGCTGGACACTGGCACTGCAGAACTGCTGTTAGAAAGGTTAGTAAAATATTTAACCAGCACTAATTAAAATCCAGGAGTCTAAATTCTCCCTTCTATGTGCTAAGCAAACTTGTCCCCACTTTGGGATCATTAGATGAAAGGTGACATTGAAGTGCATTGTATTAATAACCATATCTCTAATTAAAGCCATGGCAAATTACTAACCTGCCATGGATGACTTTGACGGAAATAGGATACTAGGCCATGATTGTGTCAGTCACAAGGAACTGCCATTTTACTTAGCTTTGGTAGTTGAAATCTGGGACAAACTACAATGGACTTTGTACAGCTGAGATTCCCTGTGTCTCCAGGGAGAGAATCACTTCGGTCCTGTATAATCAGATCTATTATAGCAACTAAACTTTTAATTTCCAAAGATGGCTGCATGTTCATCTATAGCCATAAAATTCTCCATTGTTTTAATGTATCTGTAGTCCTGATTGTTGCTGCATGGTTTTACTAGCTCACATCTATAAGAAATACAAAGAAAGTTAAAAGTTTAGCTAGTATTGAAGCCTGATGACAGCTCATGTCAATGCAAATCACGTCAAGCTGAAGCATGAAATCAAATATTTAGATCTTCACCCCATGACTGGCACCTTTACCATATCCTAGAGCAAGGATAGCCTTTAGAGAACACGTATATAGCAGAGACCACAATTTATATGAAGAACAATTATTCCAGCTTTACTCTGTTGGATTTAAGGTACTACTCGAAGTTTTCTCCCTTCTAAATCTGCCTCTCTGCTTCTCAGCAGTGACATTTTGACTCTGTTTCTGTGCTAACCAAATACTAAATGGTGAAAAATATATCGTGATGAGTTCTTTCAGGAAAAAATAGCATCCATTGTTCAGGAAAAATCCACTCAAAGATGTGGGAAGGCTATTTTGGTGTTCAGATATATTATACTGAAATGTTCCTTATTTTGAAAGATTTTGCACTGCCTTCAGGTTACTAATTTAAAAATAAAAACTGAGAAAATTGACTAATAATTGGCTATGAACTTCGCTGTCATCCTTTTAAACAAAAGAGCTGTTATACACATTTCCATCACATCTATCTTTATAATCTTTTCATACTGTAAACTAAAAGAGGAGTTCTAAGTATTTAGATGCCAATCATTCACACTGACTATAATTCCTTAGGAAGTAAAATCTATCACAATGACATTATTCATGATTAAAAAATACTCAATTTCATTTAAATTTAAATAATCTAGCTGCTAAAAGTGTGAGTACTTCATTAAATGTAGCATATTATTTGGAAATGAATAGAATATTCAAGTAAGTTTACATATGTTTCTTTGTATCTTAAAGTAATGATTCTTTCATTGTAACTTTTTAGGATTTAACACCCGAAATGAAAGCTTTTGTGGACCAATATGGGAAGGCTACTGATGGAAAAATAGGAATAGTTGAGGTAAGAGTTATTTTATAACAAAAGACTGACATGTTTATTTGTGGAAAATACATTTAGCACAGAATGATGTGAGCATAATATGTAAATATTTTGGATTTTTAGTTACACAGACCTCTGCCTTAAGGTCTTTAGTATTTTTTTCACTAATGAAACTTTTTCCTTGACAAAAGGTAAAGTATTCTCTAGCCCTCTCCAGACATTTCACTACATTTCATTTAACTTTGCACTCTTTGTTCAGTACAAGTAAGCATCAACAGCAATTTAGTTTTCCTGCAAAGCAGGTAACAGCTCTATCTTAGAAATTTAAATTGTGAGTGGTGAAGTGCTTTATTTCTACCTATGATTTTGAGGTAATGCTTTGTCACCACTCCTGTAGTAAGGATAACACACAAGTGAATGCAATTTGGCCGTCAATGTATGTAGTCTATTCTAAAAAAAATACATATACGGTAAGAGAGCATAAGTTAATCATGTTAAGTGTAAACAAAATTTGAATAGTAGTTGTGATTCATCTTGTAAAAGATCAGGATTTCTTATAAATTCCTTTCTTGAACTTGAATGGAACTTGGGGCAGAAAATTCCCCTATTCCTTACTCCCACTTTCTAAAGAGGGCAAAGATAACCAACACCTTCTGCACATACAGCTGCTCAACAATTGTAAAACTTAGACAACTTACTAGGAAGGGAGGACCATCATGTTTTCTCTCACTTTCACTCTTCAGGGGTGCAAGTCAAAAATGGCAGTTTGCTGGGTTACAGCTTGAGAAGTCACTTTTTCAAGCCTAAATCTACAACTCATTTATGTCACTGAGTGCAGTGAGACTGCAGTTTTATTATTAAGTGGTATTATTTTTTTTTCTGCTAATAAGAAATCTGACCTAGAGAGCTAATTAAGAAACAGCTGGAAACAAGCCAGGTCTGCAGAATTTCTACAGTGACCAACTTGGGATCGGTAGCTAATTTTAAAATAGAGGACTGAATAAAATCTGTAAAAGTCAATAGGAAGTTATCACTGCTGATACAATACATCCTTTCAGGGTATCTTTTCTTCTCTGCCATGTGTCTGAATTGCATATACTTGTTTAAATGCACGTGTAATTATGGCTAAACTGCTATGTAAATACAAACAGTTTGTTTCACTTGCAGTTATACTTTATTTTTAAAAATGCACCTTTTGACAATACTTAGCATTGATCAAATAGTTCTACATCTAAAACTAACTAGTGTTTATTTGATTAACAAAGTGCTTGGGTTTGGACTAACAAATGCTTATTGATTTGGTATTCAAGAATCCTATTTAATTTAGTATTTTTGAGTACGTGTAATAGCAAGCATTGGATGTAAGAAGAATGCGTAGACAGTGCCTGAAAAAGATTGCGTTTCTTTGCTCAGGAAAGATAACTAAAGGCTTTACCTTTCAAATTCTATTTCTGATACTGCTGTTGACTAATGTTGACTTAAAGGTGAGCAAATCCAATAAGGCTGATATGGCATGGTGCTCACCACCCCCAGTGAAGTGCCAAGCATGATCAGCATCACGGACACCACTGCATACTGACAGTACTCAGTTCAGAGACTGAAGGGACTTTCTCTCTTAATGTAGCAGTTTCCTAACCCACTAGTTGTATTTTATTTCACTTACATCAGCATGAAGCTTGATTTGGAAAGTGCTGATGAGACTCAGATGAAATTTGTTGTACATGCAGAGCAGTATGATGTTAAAGTTGGTATTTATTTGGACTTAATTCTCTTTCCTTGTAAATAAAAATGTCCAGTAATTCCAGATTGCTCCCATTTACATAGTACGTCAAGTAGTTTTTCTGAAGAAGTGTATGAATTTTGTTTAAAAAAAAGGAAGTAAAGCAGTTCAGACTCTCAGCCGTCATAATGAATACCCCAGCATCTGAAGGAAGATGTCCTAGCAAATAATGATTTTTCAGGAAAGGTCTGTTGACTGAGATAAAGAGGAGGCCTGGGTGGCTTCACAGAGGAAAGAGTGGATTTTCAGCTCAGATTAAGTGTTGATTCTGCCTTTGCAAGCACGCTTCAGTTAGCTCACTAGCTTTTATCCAGTGCCCTCCAGCTAAAGACAGTCTGACCTGACCACTTGCTTGTCATTGTGTAATTCACCTTTTGTACGTATTCAGACCAAAGCTTTCACTAAAATTTAGATGTGAACAAGGTTTCAAAACTCAGGACTGCAGTAATTCCACTTTCAAATTATTTGAAGCTTACTGCAGCTGTAAAATAGCTATGTATTAGCCTAAAATATTCTTTGTACTCCCATTCTTTATTATAGGATTTTAAAAGGCAAACTCACTGAATTAGGTGAAAGGAATTTTAAATAGTTAAATATGAACAGAATTTACTTTAAGAATGATTTCCAGAAAATAGTTCTGTTAGTGTTGTAAGAACTGAGAGTATTTTTTCTGCATAAAAGCAGCAGAGCTTACAGAAGCCATCACTAAACTGCTATTGCTGCCATACACAAACATGTAGCAGTCTTCACTCTTATTCAAACACCCTCAAAGTCCCCTATGATTACCCTCACAAAGAAGTCATCACTAGAAATAGCACCAGGTTTCTATCTTTCCTCTCTGAGGTGGTATAACTGGGACTGGGAAGTTGAGCCAGTTTTCACACGATGTCCTCATCCCTTCATAACACAGTTTTCGACAGAAGGCATTTAATGCTATTTGATGTCTGAGCTTGGAGCACTGGACTTCCCTTTAGCTATATTATTTCTATTACTCTAAAGGATACAAAAGAAAGAAAACATGAAAGACATTTTATTTTTTGGCAGAAGCCTGAGCTGATACTGGATATTGAGCTACTACATCTTTGTAACTTGAAAGCTTGTTTTTTCCCCTAAGACTTACAAAGGGTCAGAGGTATAGCTTAAAATAAGGTAATTTTCTTCCAGAGGTACTATATTGTGTACCTTAAATACAGTTTGGTACTGCTAGTAAACTGTTAATGATTCTTTGGAAAGTTAGTAATTTACATTTGTCCTTGCACTTTGTACTATTTTACAGTGCCTTTTGCAAAATTTACCAGTTAGCTACAGACATCCCACAAATGACATCTAACGTAAAATTCCTATGCACGTACACCCTTTCCCATTGTCAAAATCAGTCCCTTCCCCCAAACTCTTCTTATTATCATAACCAGTTCTTCCATCAAAAATGTCTGATGTTGAGTAGGGATGTACTCTAAAAATCAAAGCTTCCCTGTCATGGGAGAAATAATTTTTCCATGAATGTGTACTAAGTTAAGCACATTTAGCTATTGCGTACATATGAACATAGAATCATAGAATGGTTAGAGTTGGAATGTACTTACATTTGTATATACTATTGATAATGGAGTTGCTGACAAAAACACATTAAGTTGATTTGGTTTGGTGTTCAGCCATTTAGTGAAAGCCCTCAGAATGCTCTGATGAGCCTGACAGTCTGTTATCCGATGTACCGTGTCTGTAAGGAGAGTGCTCTGATTGGTCTTTTCAGTTGTAACCACACTTAAAAAGTATAGCTGATTCCTTGCATGGATAATTTTAGAGAAACAAGAGATCTGTCTGCATAACCTTTCTATACCTGTAGGATGAGAGGGAGACCTGAACTCACCTACTGGACCCCAATAAAAAAGCCGGAGCAAGTAGGCAGTATCACAGAAATTGACAGAATGAGGGATTTGAGGGTGTGAAATGAAGGCAGAAAATCAAAAGTTAGAATAAAAATTTTAAAATTGGGCTCCAAAAAGTCTGCAGATGTCATTTTTCATGAAAGAATGCTGCTAAGGAATCTTTTTTTTCCATATTCTTTTCCTAGTAAGCACAGCTGGTCTATTCTTCAACTAAAAAGTTTTCTTTAATCAAAACAAATTTCATACATTTTGGGAATAGAAAAAGATATTGGGCTTTTGTTAAAAACAAATCATGATTTTACATTAAATTATACAGCATACTCTCCATTTTATACATTTGTCCCTTGCCAAAGTCGAGTTATGTAGTAAATGAACATTTTCAATAATCAGTACAATAATGTCTGATTTTAAAAAAGCCTTTTGTAGAGCAGAGGCATTGGAAGAACCACCCCTGATTTTGCAGGGCTAAAAGCCCTTTTGATTTCTTTCTGGTATTTATAGCTCTTCTTGAACATGTCTCTCTGCCTGACAAATGATTACTGGTTGCCATCCCCATACACTGCCCACTTGCTTTTTCAGTCTACTGACTTTTCCATACATTTTTCTGTTTACCTTACACATGTGTTCTTCATGTCAGCTTTCCTCTCTGTTCTTCCTCTTATATAATATTTGTGAGTAGTCTATTTTCCTCACTTTCTGGATTCATGGACCTTCGCACTTATCCACTAAACATCCTTGGGCTATGCTTTCCCTTTGTGCCAATTCCAAGCTTTTCATCACAGGTCTTCACTCTGCATGGGTGTATTTGTTCCTTCTTTCCCCAGGTGCCCCTTTAGTATGTGCTATCTCACTCTTTTAGACTTCATTTCTGTTTGACCTTATGAATATGGCAAAGCTGCAAGCCAGAAGCCTTTTAGAAGCATCTTCCAAACATTCCAGCTAGCAGGATGAAGCTTCCTATGGGGCTACACTAGGGCCATAAGAGTACAGAGAATTTCATACTCTTTTTAAAAGTTTCATGCTTTTTCAGATGCTCAGCTGCCTAATGAAGAATTAAAATTTAATTTTTCTTAAATTATGTTATAGCTTGCTCAGATATTACCAACGGAAGAGAATTTCCTGTTGTTCTTCAGATGCCAGCAGCTAAAGTCAAGTGAAGACTTCATGCAGGTACAGTATGAAAAATTAGCTTTTGTAAAATCATCCAGGACCCACTTGCCATAAATATGTCATTAAAGCACTCACTTTCTGATTGCAGACATGGAGAAAATATGACAGCGACCACAGTGGCTTCATTGATTCTGAGGAGCTTAAGGTAAACTGGTATCTATGAGTATGCACAACATGAGAACAGGCATTGGATTACAGCCTGTGCTGCTGTTTCTTCAGATATCCACCTGCGCATGTTTTTGCGTTTCAAACAAGACCGAAAGGCAGTATGATTAGCTGATGGTTTTACTGCCAGTAAATTAAAGGGAAACTCTAATCTGATCAATGTTTTTTAAAACATGTTTTGGTTCAGATCAGTGTTTGTCTCAAGTGACTCAGGGTAGCAGGTAGCTTGCAAGTAAGAAAGATTGAGGAAACAAGATAAGCCTCTAAAAGAGTTGTGTTGTCCTTTTCTTGGTACATCAGGGAAGAAGGTTGTTTTGTTGGGCTTTTTTCCTAAGCGAATCACTAGTATGAATCACACTGCTGCTGGAGAGATCATGCTCTCTCAAGTGTCATGTAGCCCTATGATTTACACTTTAGTACTGTTAGGCTAACACAAATGGAATTGTGTTGCCCCTGCTTGGTTAACTTTTGGGGATTTTCATATGAGCTTTAATAGGCACAAATAAGAGCAGAATTGAGATTATTCCATTAACCATCTCAGCATTGTAGAGTTAACAAACCTTAAAACTAGAGTGATTTACCTCCCTAGTCATAAAACTAACAGCGATTTGTAGATGATGAATCACATTAACAGAATCACAAAGCGGCTGGCAGGGACCTTGAGGTCATTTGGACCAAGAGCCCTGCTCAAGCAGGGCCACCTACAGCCAGCTGCCCAGGACCATGTTCGATGGCTCTTGAATATCCTCCAAAGATGAAGGTTCCGTAACCTTTCTGAGCAACCCATACCAGTGCTCAGCCACCCTCACAGCGAAAAAGTGCTTACTGAAGGAATCTCCTGTGTTTCAGTTGATGTCGATTGCCTTTAGTCCTGTCACTGGTCTCCAGCCTGGCTCTGTCCTGCTTGCACCCTCCGTTGAAGTATTTATATATGTTGATGAGGTCCCCCTGAGCTTTCTCTTCTCCAGGCTGAACAGTCCCAGGTTTCTCAGCTTTTCCTCATAAGAAAAATGCTCATATAGAGCAACCTCTAAATGGAAAGGTGCCATTTTCCATAGTTCAATTGCTCTGGATACAGTGCTTTAGTGGTTTCTGAATTTAATTCAGAAGAACAAAACAATTAATAGCAAGAGAAAGACCTAGCAGTGTTTATCCATCTAATTTGGACAATTTTGCCCACAGTGGTATTCTAAAGAACTACATAAGCTTTATTAGTTAAAGCACCAGGAGATCAAACTGTCTGAAATCCTCACAGCAATTTTGTTCAGAAGAGAAATCCACATCAGACAGTTCTCATCTTTTTTCCTTTTCCCTTCCTCTTTGAGTCTGCTGTCTGTGACATTTGCCAAGGATTCTACCTTAAGGTAACCCTCAGGCAGAAAAGCCTGTTCTTCTGCTGGCTGGTCACAGCAGGTCAGTGTATTTAAAGTAGCAGGATGAGGAGGAGGCCGTGCAGCATTTGAGAACTTTCCTGCTGTTACACAGTGCTTTCAGGACTGTTGCCATTTGCTATAATTTAAAATTGACTTAAAAATGCAGGGCTGATTGAGGGCCAGCTGAAGAATGAAGACATTTTAACTGGATTCCTAATGGTCCCACCTCTCTTCTCCTGTGAGAATTTGCCTGCCTTAAAGAAACAGGCCATTTTAACATGCTGAAAGACATAATGTCCAGTTTTAATTTTAGATCAGTATTTCTCGACAAGCCCAAACACTTTAAGTATTTGCTATGTGAGGAGTACACCCACTTACAACTTTGTAAGAGAAATTTAAGCTGGAAATCAGGAAAACATTCTAACAACAGTAGGGGCAGTGGAATATCTTGTCTAAGAGGGAGGCAGACTCTCCATCATGGCCTCTATTTGGGACAGGTTACTTAGGACAGTAAGTCAAGAAGTTTAGATATAGATGATCCTTTCTTGAGACATGGAGATGGACTGGATAGCCTTTCAATGTCCTTTCCAGTTCTATTTCCCGTCAAAGCACGCAAGATTAAACATATCCCCGTAACATCCATTTACAACATTTCAGTCAAGTCCTTTGTGTGCAAGCTGAGGAAGGCCCCCCAGGACAGAGGGAGCCAGACAAGAACTATAGTGGTTATAGTCCTATGGCTATTGATATGCCTGCATTCAAGTTCAAGAATGTCATCTATGCACAAACAGATTTTCTTATGAGCTACCCCATTTTCTATCTTGCAGTGTGGCTGAAAATTCCACAAAGATAATGACACTCCAGCTGATGACAGTAATTAGGTACTTCATTGCTCATTGGCAGGCATACAGACATCTCAGGTCTTGAAATGTCCTTGTTAAATAAATTGCTGTCTTTCTCTTCTAATGCCACAAATCTAGTACCAGAATGTAAACCACTGAATGGGTGAAAACAATCTTATCTTTCAAAGTAAAAATGGCTGGTGTTTCAAGTCAAGTGTTAGTTACTGTGTCAAATTCTCATTCAAAAAATGCAATGAACTGGCTGCACACATTTAAAATAAAAGGTAGGAAGAGGCAACACAGGTTAACGTTCACATCTAGCATCAGGTACTGCCATAGGCAAGGAGAAAACTTGATTAATCATTGATCTTTTCTGTAAAATTGTTCCTATGTTGCAAGAAGTGATTAGGCATCCAAGTCTTCAAGGAGACACAAGGTTAATTAGTTTAGTTTACTGATAGAGCTGATTAGGAAGCAATATACTTGAAAGACAAACTATTTTTTCCAAATTCACAGTACAACAAATGGCATACAACGCAGAAAGTTTTATGAGTCACTTTTTCCAAATAAAACCGCGATATACTTGAATTGATCAAAAGAAACTGTTATATTCTTAGCTGCTAATTACTACTTCTTTTCATACTTACTTGGAACTTCAGCAGTAAATAGTAAAGTGGGAGTAAAATAGTATTTTCCATTACTTTAATCTGAAGTTAGCAAGTCAAGCATTTTATAATGTAGTTAAAAATTCACCTATTACGCTTCTATTTATTTTAACAGAGCTTCTTGAAAGATTTATTACAGAAAGCAAATAAGCAGATCGAAGACTCAAAGCTAACAGAATACACAGAAATAATGGTAAGATTATTTACAGGCATATTGCATCAAGACTGGATTAATCCAAACTCTATTTATCTTTAGTCACTGGAAAGCTCCAAATGATTTGGAGCCCCACCAGGTCCTAATCAGGCTATGTCACTGCAACAGAGGGACGACTGTGGCATCCAGCACAAGTACTTCTGCAGCTACAGAGCTTTGATGGGCAGTTTTCAGGGCTGCTTAAAAAAAAAGAACACAAAAACACCACAAAGGGAAAAAAAAACCAACCAACTGCCCCCTCCCCCCCCCAACACCTCAGGATTTTTGAATTTGCATGTTATTTATTTGATACTGGTCCATACTATAGCATTTTCCCCTGTCCTGCTTCCCTGTGCCATTAGCAGTAAAACTGAAATCTTCACAGTTCATAGAAGAAAAACTGTACTTGTCAGAATCACAGAATCACAGAGTGGGTTGGGCTGGAAGGGCGCTTAAAGCTCATCTCATTCCAATCCCCTGCCATGGGCAGGGATGCCTCACACTAGGACCAGGTTGCTCAAAGCTCCATCCAGCTTGGCCTTGAACATTGCCAGAGATGGGGCAGCCACAGCCTCTCTCGGCAACTTGTGCCAGTGCCTCAGCAGCTTCACAGTGAAAAACTTTTTCCTAATGTCTAAATCTACCCTCTGCCAGTTTAAAGCCATTCTCCCTGTCTTATCACTACTTTCTGCTACAAAAAGTCCCTCTCCAGCCATCCCATAATCTCCTCAGAAACTAGAAAAGAAAACTAATAGAAAACATACAGTCCTGAGCAGCTGCAGGCAGGCATCGCCAGCCACTAACAACCCATCAAAATCTAAAATATGTTTACTTCACAGCTGCCACTGCTTACCTCCCCCAAATGCAAATCTCTTTTCATGGGAAATGCATGAAAGACGGATGCTTTTATACAAGGAAAGGAAATGTTAAAAGGAACCAGGGTGTTATGTAGAAATAAATGTTAATAGAATTGGTCTCTTTTCTGTTCTCCTTTGCCATTCATTGTGCATTAACCCAGTGAAATTAGGTCTTTTTTTTCATGGCATTAATTCTATCTTTAAAAGGATATACACTTATCTAAGTACAGGATGTCGCTTTTCCTCTTATCTAAAAATTACATCTAAAATTACTGTGATTGAAAGTGATGGGATGGAGTGTGGGTGGTGGTGTTTTCAGTACAATGTCTAAAAATGTTTTGTATGGTTTGCTGCTTTTGTGACTCTTTTATACAGCAAAGACAAAATAACACTTGAAAGTAAAAAAATGGAGCTATATAGACATAAGAACTAGAGAGGACTTCCTACGCAGGTGCAATATTTCCATCTACTTCTAATAATGAATATAAGCTGTGCCTCTCAAGCAGCAGGAGCTCATCATTTCAAGGCCTCAAAGGAAAACACTTTAATACAATAGTTATTAAAATCATTAGAAATAGTATTCACTTATTTTGTCAAATTACAATAATATATTCATTCCTATAATTTAATTATAATTATTTGGAGAGATTTAATATCCCATTTTCATATCATTAACAAAATGCTATCTACAGCATCTGCGCATGCTTTTCTTGAAATATATCACAGAAACAGAACATGATCTTTACTTAAATATTTAGATCTTGCAGCCAATTGAATGAAAAGTCTATTATTTTCTGTCTAAGGAATTGAATGCATTGGATTCAACTGAACTTTACCCACCTGTTGTTTCACCTTTATGAATAGAGAATAATGAAGCTATTATCAAATCATGACATGAATTCAAAAGTAAAATGTTGTCATGTCAACACTCATTTATAAATAATTACATGTGCATTTCTCATATGGGACATTCATCAGTGTAGGCAGGTTAAGACCTACCTTACAGTAGGTTAATCAGAATTGTTCATCTGGATTCTTATCAGGCTTTTGCAGTAGAATTAATTACTAAAATTACTTAGTATTTTAAATAAATGTGTCACACAGCAAATGTGACAGATTAAAACCTGGGGCTAGCATTTCAGCATGAAATAAAGGCTAAATTTCATGGAATTTAAGTTTTCCAAAAAGTGTTTTCTTCATTATGTTGATTTATTTTGGTTATTATTGTAAAACTATACATTCTTTCAGCTCAGGATGTTTGATGCAAACAATGATGGAAAGTTGGAGCTTACTGAACTGGCCAGGTATGTCTTCTGTGTTTTTCACAACAAATACCATGTATCGTTGTTATGGAAGCAGTTAAATATTTTGACCTTTGTTTTTTTCTCTCCAAAGACTACTTCCTGTACAGGAAAATTTTCTAATTAAATTTCAGGTATGAATATTCTTATCCTTAAGGTAACCTGCTACCATCACACATAACTGACGTCATTAATTCGTTTGTTTTCCTTTTGGCATATAGGGTGTCAAAATGTGTGCAAAAGAATTCAATAAAGCCTTTGAGATGTATGATCAAGTAAGTCTTTAAAAAAACTTTTTATTAGTTGCATAGTTTGAAGGCACTTGTTTTCTGAATTTGTGGAAAACTAGCCATAATCTCGAAATGGAAAATAAATATTTAATAAAATTAATGTTAATTTTCAGGATGGCAATGGATATATAGATGAAAATGAACTTGATGCACTACTGAAGGACCTCTGTGAAAAGAATAAAAAGGTAATCCTAGTGGGCTTTTTTTCCCCTTAGAGATTAGATTTAATTTAGATTTTAAGGACACTTTAATCCACCCTATTAAGATAAATATAGAACTGCTAAGTCATAATTCCTGAAGTCAAAGCACAACTAAAAATCCTCGCAGAAGTCATAGCAGTGTAAATCCTGAACTAGTAAAGTTATGATTGTACAGCAACACTGTCAAAGCTTGCTTCTGAGACATTAACTATTAGCAATCTAACATATTGCTATAATATGGATAACATACAAATGCGTGAACATTTGCCATGTGTTACTGCTGGATAGATTGAGAATACCTTTTTGTTTTCTCATTTTCTGCCAGTTGCCAGCATTGTTGATACTGGTAACTAAACAGGATTATAAAGCATTATCTGTTCTTTAAATAGGAATTAGACATTAACAACCTTGCAACGTACAAGAAAAACATCATGGCCTTGTCTGATGGAGGAAAGCTTTACCGAGCAGAGCTGGCTCTTATTCTCTGTGCTGAAGAAAACTAGAACTCTTCTATCATGTCCACTTAATTAGTGATGTACTCTATCTACACAATAACTGTGCACTATAAGGGAGTAGGCTGTATTTTTAAACTGCATATAGAAAATTAGCCAGGATGTGTGGCATATTCCTTTCAGTTTGTTTCTATACTGTTTGTAATGTACAGTTTTTGTAACTATAAGATTGATAAAGAGAATGTCTATGTTTGGGCCAGTCTGTATATTCAAAAAGAAACTCAAATATGTCAGGGTTGGATTTGTTTTTTGTTTTTTTGTTTGTGTTTTTCCTTTCATAAACACTGCTGGAAAACAAATTAAACCTGCTGACATTGCTGTGGCCATCATATCCTTTGACACTTGCAATATTTCTTGTTGAACTACGTAACAAACAGGTCTGCAGATATCTTTTCCCATTACAACTAAATGTTGCTTTTCTTAATGCAAAACATCAGTTCAGTTTAAATATGATCTAGGTCTGAAACAGAAAAGAGACGTTGGCATGTCTGATTTCCAAAATTTAAAAAGGTACTAAAGAAGTATTTCAGTTGTCAAACCACCCACTTACAGGTCTGTGCTCTCTGCAGTTTTTCAATTACTTGTCTCATTACAAACTCATAGCATATAAACAAAGCATTTATCTGCGGTAGATCTCCATGCAGTAGTTGACGAAAATATAGCGTTTTCAATCTAGATGTTTAACTTTACTGAATTTAAACATAGGCAATTGAGAAATAAATGCCTTTAATCTGTCTTGGAATCCTGGCTAAATGACAGGTAGTATAGTTAATACACAGGTTAACATATGATATTATAAATGTACCTCTCATGACTATTGCTGTGTCAGAGAATATGACAATCCATTTTCTAAACTATTTTCACATTTTGCAGGTTATAATTCTAGTAAATTGCTGTTTTTACATCATATTCTGTGTAATCTCTAATTAAATTTAATATCCTAAGATTGTTGGCGTCTAGTTTGTCTATCTCCTGGATTCTTTTTTCTATAACATTTAAAGGACAAAACAATTTAAAAGAATGATATGCCTCCTTGGATCTTACACTGAATTACTAATCTATAATAATAGTATTAAAATCAAACACGAAACAAAGCAAAAGATTTTATACCAATTTAGTAATTTAGTTTACATGGTGGGCTCTGCTTTTTATTAGCTAGAGAGGTATTTTTTAAATGAGAACTATTCTATGGAAACAGCCCTGTCGTCCTGAACCTTTGCTTTTTTTGGCCTGGATCTTTTTTTACTTTACACCAGTTCTATGACAGACAACTCCACGAGTGTCCAGGCCCTTGCTTCCGGTATGTACTGGTGTAGAAAAGAAACTGGGCTGTCTGTTAAAGCCAATAAACCTGTGTTGTATCCATGAACAACTGTTTCAGAAGCAATTCCAGGTTAACACATCAGCTGTCTACAACTTCTCAGATGCATCTCTGTGTCTTATTTAACAAGCAAAAGCAAATGCATTTTATCTGAAATGTGTCTCAAACAGTGAGGCTCAGATCCTCCAAGATTACAGCCACTGAACTCCCACCTTAATAAATCCTTGAATTCCTCAGGTGAACTCAGGCAACTAAATACCATTTCAGAAATGGCCTTAAGCTGTGAGTTCTCTCCAGTCTGAGCCTTGGAAAGTTAAAGAGTTGGTGGTATGGGATGGGATCTTGCTGAAAAAAAGCCACAAAAACTTAAAGTAAGATTAAGCTAGCTCGTTCTCACCACTCCATGCACAGTGATTTAATTTCTCACCTGCTTGTTCTCTTTTCTCTATGCAATGTGAAATACAGTTGTGTTTGTTAAGTGAAGGAACAGTGAATCTGCCTATAAGTACAATAAATGACTGATATTGTTCATACCGTGCTCTTGAAAACCTGGATTTTGCATTATTTTAACATTTTAAAAGTGTAAAGGTAAAGAAAAAAAAACACCAAAAACTTGTGTGTAAAAATATGATGGGATTGTCTGCTAAAATTGTTACAGTGGAAGATGAAGTGTTTAAAGTGTTTTGACAAAAAGACACCACAGAAACTGGAATCTGTCTTCCTGAGTATGTGTAAAGTTACCTGTCACTGATCTGTTCTGAAGCCACCCTTCTACCACTGCTGCTGCCTACCAGCTGGTTTTGCTGAGGAGCACGACACAGAAAGCAGATCCCAGTTGCCCACAAGCAGGATGTTTCCTGCAGTTATTTCTCATAAATAAAACTTGGACTAAAAGACAGCAATTCTAAACCCCAGTTCTAGCACAGGTGTCTGCTATACCAGTGCAAAGCAAAGTATAGCAAATATGGGTAAGTCAAAACTGCTGTGAAAACTCCAGGATTTAAAACCTGTAAAACACTCGTGGGCAGAACTTTTAAAAACTGTCAGAGTTGGAGCAGAACAAGGCTTGGAATAGTAAGAGAGGTGATGACAGAGAAGACTGCAATCTTCTTTCTTCTGGCAGACATCTGGTGACCAAAAATAGGATTGAAAGTAAAGTCGTAGCATGCACAAAAATCAATTTCATGAGGTGGTGCAGGTACTCCAGTCATATTCATGCTAACAGAGAAGCTGACTGACACATACTACCTGGGATACACTTTACTGAAGCTGTTAACCATTTTACTGTCTAAAAATATGTATTTTATTAAAATAAACACTCAAATAAGGACCCAAGCTAATACTCAAAACTACTGTCCTACTCAGTAAGTGCCTGCTTCCAGATGTGCCACAACACAGCCCATCAGCGCACCTTAAGGCTCGCCTGATCTGCAGCCGCTAACACTGGCCCACTGGCAGCTGTGACATAAAAGCCGCTTATGGAGAGTATCATGCTAATTTTCACTGACCATTTAATCAGGATTGCACACAGCCCTTGAAGCGGGTGATCTGGCTTTCGCTCACTGCTGCAGTGTTGTACCCTGAACAGTTCAGTATCACAGCACCAGCCTAACCCTGCCTGCTTCCAACTCAGTTACACACCTTTCAAAAGATTACCCACATAAGCTTAGGACATTTCTAAGAAGTATATTCCATATGCAAATGTCAAATACAGATGAGGATGCTGACAGCCAGCGGCACAGTTACGTAAAATGAACCTTGTCTCACTAATGCACATATGCTCCACTTAAACTGGAATTAAGTCTTTGTTTCATTAGACATCAGCTTCTTCTGATTAAGTTCCATTCAGCATCCTATGCATTTATACTAAGCCCTCATCATAATCATTGATCTAATCACTGGTGTGGAGGCATATTGAGACTCACACCTACTTGCTGTGTCTACAAGGAGGCTCAGAATCTGTATGTAGGCACCCAAATATATATGGCCTGATTTTCTGAAGTGCTGAGCACCACCAAATCCCTCTGAAATCAACTGAAGTTGTTCTGCACCAATTAAAAGAAGGTGAATGCACCAAAATACTAAAGATCATTTTATTTTACTGTATATTAAATTATCACAAAAAAGACTAGGGCTTTTACCTTGGTTATAGAGGAGTTACGTGTTTAGCAGTTATAACACTAGCTGCTCCATGGAGTTAGACAAAGGTAAAAGTTTCTTTCCCATTCAGTGTCTTTACTTAAACGTTATCAGCACATGAAAAAAAGTAAAGATAAATGAGCAGTTCATGTGACAATCAACCTGGAAGCCAGTACGGACAAGTGGAAACTCACAGTCCTCTCAGACAGTGTCATCATCTGGTTGTAAAGCAGATTATTGCATTGGTAAACAATAGCAATATGCTCAACAGTGACTGAAATATTCAAAAGGAGGGAGGGAATTCCCAAAAATAGAACCAAAGATTGACAGCAGTTCTAGTATCATAGTGAAAAGGCAGTACTGATACTGACAACTGATCTCTTTCATCAAATGATTTTCATAACCTGCTTATAAACTGCTACTTTAATACAATACCACTTTTATAGCACTGAATTAATCTAAGAAATTTTAAGACAGGTTCAAAGACAGTAAATTATCATCTGAAATAAAAAGGGTAATTTCAAGATTTAATCAAGCAGACAAGATGTACTTCTCAGTTGAAAATAGACAACAAATCCTCCTTTATGAATGTCTCCAAGCTGAGTTCATAGAAGTGACACCACCTTTGACTGATGGGTCATGCAAAAGTAATTTAAAAAAGGGTATTTGGATTCCAGCAAAGTTTTCCATGTGATCTATTAAAATCAAATTGCCTCTGCAACCCGTCACTTTTTCTGACCGATTCCTCCACTTTCTTATCCCTTCCTTCATCTCCATAAAATTATTATGCAGCAAAGCAATACCTTTTTCACACTCCCCTTTATATTGTAGCTCACTGGCAATCTGAGGTAGGGTCAGGGGGTAACCAGCTCAGGATAAATTATGTCAGCAAAGAACAGTGTGCTTAACATGGATAGTCTCTCACCCATTTTTGCTATGTTTGGAATAAAGATGACCATGCTTTATGTCTGTGATAAGCATGCAAGATATACGGTTGTGAAACATGCTTATGGATTTGGCACCTCTTGGGAATTAGGGATATTTCATGCCTCTTTCAGGACAGTCTCATCCCTGTGGGCATCTAGAACAGGTTCCGAGCCAAGCCATATTACTGCTATAGAGGTACTTTCTCTTGTCCTTATTCCTGAGTTCAGACTTCATGTGTTGCTCCTTTAGTAATAAATAAATAGCACTTGAGATGTTCAAGATTTATCTCTTCATAGAAATGTTCCCTTACTGTCCCTAACAAGTGCAACAACTATTCTAAAGAATGAAATTAATCCAAACCAGACTATTCCATTCTCCTGAAAAAGTGGATGGCTACATCACAGTTAATTTTTTTCACTTAATTAAGTCTATACGTTACAAAATATTTTATAAACTATCCAGTAGGATATAACCCTTTAAAACATGATATGCCATTTCTAAACCCTGCACCAACACATTGTGTGTCTTGTGAAGACAGGATGTTCTGAATCTGAAAGCAACTACCTTGCAGTTTGAAATGGATGTCATTGGTACAGGCAAGATAAAATACTCTATTCTTATTATACTCATTAAAATTTAAACTGTGCTTTTTGGTTCTGTCACTGAAGCAGAATGCTTTACATTTACAAAATGTTTTGTTGTCACTACAACTAATAATTCATTTAGCTACAGTGAATAGGTAGATGCTTTTGGAAGCAATACCTGTTTCTGCAAGTGATAAATGTTCTGGTTCTGAATGAATATCCAGGATCTATTTGCAAGACAGGCTTTAAGTAGCCTCCCTTTGATATTCTCACCTCAACAAACAAAGCAAAAATCCCACTGTTGAAGGAGACATTCCAGTAACTGATGGTTCAGAAAAAAGGCTCACTGTAAATTCAACTGAGTTCTTCCTAGATGCAAAGTTGGCCTGAATAATGAGCAAAACAATGAAGGAAAGCCTTTAATATTTATTTTTTTTTTTTTTTAAAAATCTTTTTATTTTTAGGTCAAGAAGCAGTATTAAACTGCAAAGCACTTGAAATTCTTTACATACTTTTGAATAGGGACACAATGCCTTTTGTTGTGGAAAAGAAGTATTTCTGAACTGAGCTCTGAAGTTTACTTTCTAAACAAAGAACTCACCCAGGGAAAGCAATACTTTAGTGGTGGTTGAGCAAAAGCATAGCGGGTCTGTGTGCTTAGTCACATCATGGATTTCTGGTATTTATGATGTCAGTAGGCATTACATCTAAGCACTGCGGTACCTACTGCTGAAATAATTGAAAAAAAAATTAAAATAACTGCTAGGTCCATGCTTCTATGTGTGGGGTGTCTGGAGCTCAGGTTAAACAGTCAAAAAAACAAGGCATGGACTTCAGGCTGCTGATTTCTTTGAAGAATTCCATCCACTGTTTGAAACGGGGGAAACAAGAAGCACCTCCCTAATCTGGAAAATGTAATACTAGTAAAAGAAGGACAGCAAAAAACTTGTTTGGGTGTTTATTTTGGGGTTTTATTTATTTTAAATCACCAGCATATTTGGGGTGAATAAACTAACTAGATTCAGAGGTAATGCCATCATAAAACTTATTTAGTACCAGATCATGACTGCAAATGAAACCTAGGGATTTCTGTAAATCTCAACCAACCAGTAAGGCTTCAACACTTTCAGTCCAGATTTACTCGTCTTAAGTAAACCATTTTATGGAGGGACTCCCCTAGTCACACACATATACTAAGAGCAAATGATTTTTAGTTTCTCAAGAACATTAACTTAATCATTACAGAGTGAGCTCCTTGGAAAGGCATTGCTAGTCCTTAAATGTCACTTTTAAAGTTCAGCAAAAGATAATGAACCGACTGAAAATGTCAGCAAAAGATGAGACCAAGATGATCATATATTTCAAGATTTTGTAACCACAGGAGTTACATCCCATCTCAAGTGTTGTTAGTTGCAAGTTTAAGACTTCTTACTGAAGTGTGAAGACTAAGATTTAACTGAATGTAATTGTTAGTCTGAGAAAAAAACTAATAAATTATGACATTCCTGAAATGCTACTGGAATTACAGTATCGAGACACCTGCATACATCTGAGAAACAAATAATGCTCTGAAATATAAAAAAAAGTCAACTAAAACATACAAAGCTATGTTTCGTAACATAGTTACAAAAAACTGTAACTATGTCATGGCTTTACAAGACATAATTGAAACCAATAAAATTTCAATGAACAACTGTTGTTTGCTATTGGCAATAGATTACAGATGGCAAAAATACACATATCCAAAACATGTCAATTGCAAAACATTTTACTGAAATTTGCATACAAAAATTTTCAAAGGCTATTCCTCAATTGATTAATTCTAAATATTAATAAAAAAGCAGCAGTTCATTTCCAAAGATCTCCACATACATGCTTCAAGAGCCTTTTGTTTTTCTAATCATTGCTTCCATCATATCCCACTGCTCTTTGGTAACCTAATAAAAGAAAAAAGCATTTTACTGGAATTCCATATAACAATTATACATCTAATTTTTGTTTGAATAAGAAAGGAATTAATACCGTCTTCAAATCATTGAATTCTCCTGCCATAGAAACATATTCTCCACCATCCATTCTTATAACCTAGAGAAAGCATAAGCAGTGTATTTAATAGTAGTGGGGTTTTTACAGCATTTCCTTGTTATGAACTATGAAAGTTGATTTTTATTGATTTGGATCAGAAAAAGCCATGCTTAAAATAACGTAATTCAATCACTTTTAGAAGTTCTTTTTAAAGGCACTAACTACCATGCATTACAATTAACAGGTTAATAATGCTTGTAAAGAATTTCAGAGTAACAGACTGTTTCATTTCTGAAACCACAGCTTTATAGAGTATCAGCAAAACTCAGACCATCATCAGGTTAACTGTGTAAACAAGATCAACCCAAACTCACTGCTCCATTAACCCAGCTTGCATAGTCACTGCAGAAATAGGCAGCGAGATTTGCAATTTCTTCTACAGTTCCCAGACGACCACAGGGAATCCTCTCAATCATTTTCTTCTCAAATGAGCCTGTTGGGTCAAGGCGGCTAAAAGCACCCTGAGAATTGAGAGAAACATTACAGAGGCAAAGTTATAACTACATCAGAAATTAAAATCCAACAGGTATTTGACTGCACATAAACAATAAACTGTCAGTAAACTGTCTACACCCTCTTTGCCAGTAGGATGAAAAAGAAGAAGGAAACAAAACAATTCATCCCTCTTGCACTGATACGCATCTACTGAGGGTGGTAAGCTAGAATTTAACACATTTGGGGACAGTCACCCACAATCTATGAAAAACAAAAGGGGTTAATAACCTGTTTCCCAGTCAGCCCCAATAAACATCTGAGGGTATAAGCAAGACTCAGAATTGCTGTATAGGCAGTGGAGAGGAACAAGGGGAGGAGCAGGAAAGCAACAGAAATAAATTATACATAACATGGAGTAAGTAAAAGTGAAAAGGGAAAAAACTCAAGTTCGGTTCCATTGTAGCAATGGCTAGAACTAAACCAAGTCACTGGAAGTTTTGGTATTTGAGTAGTTTAGAATGGCATGGGAAATAGAAGAGGATTTTGTTCTTCCTGGTTCCTTCAGAAGGAAACAACCTCTTCATGTAAAATCAGAAATGTATTAGTAATATTTTTGTTAAGTTACTGTAGTTAATGAGTTAAAGCACACTGTAATTTTGTAATCATGGCTGTACTCATGCCACTTAAGTCTCCTATAGTTATGTTTTTAGATGCCAATTTATAAGCTTAACAGTACTGCACTTGTACACTTTTTTCTTTTCCTCTCATGACTTACAACAGTGTTTTTTAAGACATGGATGTAGCCCCTAAGGCAGAAATCCTTGATTTTGCAAATGCTGTTTTAAGTAAGGCTGGTCTGCCTTTTTATGCTTTCAGGGCTATTTTAACTTGGAATGAATATGACAAATGCAGTATTTTATTAAGAACACAGAGCATCCCCAGTGGGATATACACTATTAATTTAAATCACAAACATTACCAGGAGGTAGCAATACTGACCCTTAAAGCAGTTAACTTGCTGAAAATTAAAGAGTATCTATAAATCGAAGTGATCTTGCCACATGATACAGTGGATACCAAATGTTTATATGGATTCAAAAAGGAACAGGACAAACTCATGGAAGAAAAGAATCCATCAAGATGATTATAACATGAAGAGATACCAAGTGTATCAAACTCCCTGGACAGAAAGGAGAAATATCACTTAATGTTTTTCTTCTGGCCTAAAAATCCACCAGGTACAAGGCCTGGAAGACTTTTGGTCTGATACTGTAATGTTATTCCAACATTCTTACAACGCTGCTGGTACTGACACTTATCTCTTCACAGCCAAAAAAAGTAAAACTGAGTTGTCCAGTGTAGCATCTAATACTGACAAAAGGGAAAAAATAAAAATAGAATAAAAAAAGCAAGCAACTCTGCACCCCTACCCCCAAAACAACAGCAAAACCAATTGTGACACATTTTACAGGTAGCAGTAATACCATTATTAGCTGTTACTGCTCATAATTGTAATATTTTGGCTCAATGTGAAATGTATCTTCCTTTCTCCTCTTGCAGGACTGCTTTCTTTTTTCTTCCTGTTCCAGCTGGTCTGCATTACTTCCTTCAAACCTTCCTTTTCACTCATAACAAAGCTTCACATTTCCTCACTGACTTTTTCTAGTTTTGTGTTTTCCAACAAAACTAGTGAGATTCTGCTCTCATATACCTAAAAGAGATTCTGACATTTTGGAATTGATAAGATGTTTTGTTTAAAAATTAGGAGTTCAGGGAGAAATAGGCACTCTTACTCCACCAAGTGTAGGTTGACAAACTATGTATGTACAGTTGATAAGAATCAAATTAGGTATTTCAACATTTAATTTCTTCCAAACCCTAAAAAAAGGTTTGTTTATATTAGTGCAGTAAAGGGGCAGTAGCAGGCTTCACAAGTTCCAGAAATTCTGTTTAACAAAAAGACTGGGATGCAGTGTGTTCAATATTCCAGCACAGTCTTGAATGTCAAAGAAATCATACTTTAACAGCTACGAAAAAGGTTACACTATTTTAAAGTTAACTACAAAGCATAAAGTGTACTATAAAGAATATTCAAGGCTGTGTTTCACTTCATGCTATGTACCTTTGTTTTTATTGGACCTGGTTGAATCACATTGAATCTCATGCCATATTTACCCCATTCAGCTGCAAGAGACCTGAAAATATATTATCAGAATGCATCAATATTTTAAGCACAATACTTTAATAATGCTATTTAGAAAAAAAAAATATTTTAAAGTGAATCAAATGTGTAAATACTACAGTTTTCCTGAAACAGGCATTTCTACTTGAGGTTAGGGTTTTTGTATTATTATTAACATTTCAAAGAAGAAAAAGATCACATTCACAAACACAGGAGTACTGATTTAATAGATACATCATAGATAAAGCGACATGAAAGAGCAATTCTTCCCTCACAAATCATACAGATGATTTTGGCACCTAAACTCCTTGAAAAGCAACTGTTAAGCCAGCATCTTTCTCTGGTAATTTAGACTACCCCACATGATATTCAACATAGCTCTCAGATGTTTTGAAATAATCCAAATCAGAGGTTACATCCTAAAATGGGACCAGCAGAATAATCCTGCTTTATGGCAACATTTTCTCTACACAAGCAGTCCTTCAGATAGATCTATCTACTACAGTGAATGAATCAGTTGGGTCATAGTCTCTAAGTACAAACTTCAGTTACAGGTCTACAGACACAAATCAAGACCATCACTCATTCCCTCATGTTTTTCTGGATAAAGAATTTTAGTTAATACAAGGCTGCCGAACTGTTCAATTCCTTCTGCCAAAATGCAGAGGAGGATCTATTCACTATGAAGGAATGCCATGTAGTTAGTAACAATAGAAATCCTTTTGTTTGCTGAGAAACATGGACACATCACATGATACTGTTCTGAATTAAATATGGCCACAGACATTAATTTGAAATAGTGAAAGGTAATACATTTCTTTATGAAACTAGAAAGGTGAAGCAACAGTATACTCCCCCCAAATACAACCACATCTTTTCCCAAGACAAAAGAAAAGTGGAAGGCACTACAGATCTCAAACAGTTCCCCTAATAACTATCTTTAAATGCTGGTTTGCCTACAAGAATGCAAGAGAATCTGATTATCAAAACTGTAATTGAAACTTTAGAACTTGCTATTGCCAAAAGAAGTAGTTCCACTCGCCCTTACCTTGTCCTTGTCAGAAAAATCATCCACTCATCCTTGTGATAAAAGTCATCATAATAATAGCAGTTAATACTTCCTTCTGTAAGAAGCTGTCAGCATGCTATTTTCTTGCCAGGATACTGGAGACTGGAAGGTTCTCTTATGATACAATGGAATAGGAGAACTACACCAACTAGCTTCATTTTTACAGACCAATTATCCTATGTCAAGGATGTGAAAAGCAGAACACACATTTTGCTATATTACTCACTTGCTCATTGCTTCTACACCAGCTTTGGCAGAGGCGCTTGGCAACACAAATCCTGAACCACTCTCTGCATAAATTGTTGTAATAGCCAGAAATGCCGCTCCTGCAATTTTCAACACACATTTAAAAAACCTCCACACCACACAAACAAAAAATACATGAAAATCAAATTCCGAACTTAAAGTAAAAGGAACCTCAGTGGTACAGAAGTTTGCAGCTCAAATGCTAGGGATGACATTTCACTCTGGGTTGCAAAAAGGCACTTTAAAAATCTGGTTTTGGAAGCTTTGCTTTCAAGCCTTTTTATTTCAGTTCCCTCTTTTCCATCAATGTTAAGAGTTGTTCCATGTAAGTGTAAATAGCTACTGATCGGGCTCCAAAGGTCTATACCCTCAGACTTCTTCTGATAATGAATTTACATGTGCACATCAGTCTAACTGGAGTGAAGCTCTAAGATGTTAGAAGCTGCCCTAGTGTAGTAGTCACTAAACTGGTTGATTGCCCCAATTTCATCAAAACCTGGGTGGAAAGAGAGAAAAAAAAAAATAATCAACATTAACAATTAGGTTTGGCATAATCTTAAAATGACACAGTTTAGGGCTTGAGTAAAGTATATGCAGAAAAAAAAATAAATTTCAGAAGCTTTTTCTGCAGTAGAGCTTATGACAAAGCTAACCTGCATAACGTTTTCCTATATTATGACAACAAACTGCATTAGAAAAAGACCACTTTCTTTTATATGTTATATTTTATAAGAGATTTAGGAAAAACATTATGGGAACTGCAACTGCTTATTTAATCTTTTATGGAAGCCTGTAAATTCTATTTGCCTGATCAATGACTAGCATGAAGTCACTTTTACTGGAAAATTAGAGAAGGGATGACAATTCACAACGTATGCCACAGTAACTAAAATAACTGTTCTACTTCCTGTATTTTAAAAATAATTTCATTAGAAGAACTACTCAAGGGATATTTCTGAAACAATACACGTTACTGATAGAATGTATGTGACAAAGTAGAGACTTGGCTAAGTGTCGTGGTTTAGGCCTGCCACACAGCCCACTCACTGCCGCCCCCCCCCCCTCGGCTCCCGGAGGGATGGGGAAGAGAATCGAAAGAATGCAAATCCCACAGGTTGAGATAAGAACAGTCTATTAGCTAAGGTACAAATCACTACTACTACCACCAATAATAATAATGATAAAGGAAATAACAAGAGAAGAGAATACAACGGC
>WYDI02030857.1:0-57549 GCA_009867235.2 Psittacus erithacus
TGGTTTAGTGTGAGGTGTCCCTGCCCATGGCAAGGGGGTTGGAACTGGATGATCTTAAGGTCCTTTCCAACCCTGACTATTCTGTGATTCTATGATTCTATGAAAGTGATGGGGATACAGCCCCAGAACTATTCAGACAATTGTTTTTAATGGGATTACGTGGTCATGCTGCATGGCCGCCAGTACTAGAGCTGTCCATTTTCCAAATGGTCTGGCTGAACTCCCTGTGTCCCAGACACAGTCAGCTGAAGAGGGGGGTTAAATGTGGCACTCCAGACATCAACTATTTAAAAAAGGAATGGAAGTAGGAAACCAGTGGGAAAAAACCCTTAAATTCCTCATGTTCCTCAAGCATGATTTCCCCACAGAAAGGGAGATTGCGTCCAAAAATGAGGTTAGGAGAAAATCCCCACTGAGGAAAGCTCCGGTTTGGATGTGCATTTTTCCCCCATACTTTATGAAGAGCTTTTGGTTCATATAAACATCTCACATGGTTTGTGAGTTATCTGACCGTGAAACTACTGGAGGTTTTTGAGCTCTACATACAAAGCATTCAGCTTCTGGGGTTTCATAGCTTCTGTATTCTGGCTGTTTGAGGGCTAAACAGCTCCTGGATCATGATCTCTGTGACCTGAGATGAACAGTATGTCCATTCTTTGACAGTTGTGTGCACACTGTCCCTAGGTGCACAGTAATCCCCCGAGCATCACTGTTGCTGCCAGGACAAGCATGACAGATGATGTGTACCCAGCTGTTTGAGGCTGCCCTTTCTCCATCAAGTCTGTGTCTGACAGCACTTAATTTAAAAGCAAAACCCAAAACCCTAGAAACTGAAACTAAATATCTTTTTATATTGTGTAATTTGAAAAAGCATCCTATGGGCCTTAATGTGATGTGCAGTTTTGAATGAAGCCGCTTTTTATTGTTACGCCCTCCGCTGCACAGTGGTAGAAAATGTGCTCACTAAATTGGCACTGATGCCAATGTCTCTTTCCTTCTTCATTTTTCTCTGCTTTCCTTGGTCTGCCTTGTCATCCTCCCAGTTGAGTTTGCATGTGACGCTTTCTCTGATAACACAATTACTGCTTCTTGCAACCCGAATGCTGGACATGAAATTGTATTATCGCTTTCAATTCAAGTAACTCCCTGCTTAAATTCCAGGCATCAAAGTTGCAGATCAGAATGCATTCACTCTGGACAAATCTGTTTTGCACCAAGAAATGATTAAGTGTGTGCTACAGTAGTCTCTGGGTATGACTGTATTTTAGACACTGTGCTATAGAAAATATTTTCAGCTTAATGAAAGGCACTGGCTGGAATAAAACCTATCTGACTAATGATGTGTCTGCGTGAGAACACCTCTACCAGCTACTGGTTTAACCTCTATTTGAGATGTTGCCCTTTGCTGATTTGGGTCAGACTTGTTATTTTAACGCAATCCTGATGTGCAGTGTAGTAGGATAACGGTATTACTTGGGTCTTGTGTGATGGTCAGTCAAGAGATAATTATTGTCTGTGGTTAGTAAAATTTACCACATTTTGAAGGAGGGGAACTGATGCAGAAAGAGGTGAATTACTTGTCCAAGGCTGTAGTGGAGACAGGGGGCTTCTGTCTTTGGAGTCCAAGTCCCATTCTCTGTATTTCCCATATTTTTAAAGTGAAAGAATGACCAAACCAGTTGGAAAATATCCAAAGATCACCCAGGCCATTAGAAAAACAGTCAATACATCATCTGTTTCATTTATCCCAGCAGTATTCATCTGCAACTATTAACACATACTAAAAGTGAAGTTTTCAATCATTACTACATTTTTCTTCTCCTTTTGTTTATTTCCTTACTTACTTTCCTGGGAATTTGTTACACAAAGTCCTAGGAATGGAGAATGTATAAGAAAAATAAATTAAAATGCCCTATCACTTTACAGATCTCTCTCTGATATCATGTAAGTTGAGAAACACTAGTGAGTATCTGCCTTACCTCCATCGCGAGCATCACGACAACACCTCCTCATGGCCACAAGGCTCCAATTCTGTTATCTATTCACCTCCATCTCATTGTAATCAGTGATACAGCTGTGGGGTAAGATCCTTTACTTTTGCAGCTGTACCATTAATTACAAAATGAAGGTCCTATAGGAGTTTAGGTGGCACATGAGCATTGCACATTCACAGTGTCTACAGGCAGAGGCAGACTTAATGTGAATATGTGGTGTATAAGGATGACAGCCCTCTATAGTCAATTGATTTCTCACAAACTGAAAACATCTAGAATCCTCTTCCAGTGGTAATAGAGCTTTTTATTATAATTGTTTAGCAATGAGTATAACTTTGAGCTTCATTAAAACCAAATGTTTAATTGCATTCATGGATATCAGATTTATTGATTTACTTAACTTTCCCTATATAGTACTGCAGAATAATATATAACAGTTTCATATGATGCTGTCCTAGCCAAGTTTTACTTCAGCATCACAATTTCTCAGACAAGTATGTGGTGATGGTTTATGTTGGCTGGGCCTCTGCTTCTGCTGACAGGCTGGAAAAGAAAAATCCCATTTATATTTTGAGATTTCCTAAAGCCTGTTGATTTATGGAATATGACTGGCCTTGCATGAGGCTTTGTTTTGGGCTTTCTTTTTAAGGGAAAACAGTATTACATTTGATTTTATCAACAATTTATATATGGGATTATTCCATCACATTGTATTTCCCTGATTGAGAGATTCTTGGAAAGTTCATAAGAATTAATAACGAATTAATTATTTAAGTTATATTTTAATTTCTTTTTCTTTGAGATGGGGAGTTCTCCCGTCATAGGCCATCTCAGGTACATGTTCCCCATGTATCCATGTGGTATGTAATGGCGTACAGTGGGCAAATACCAATGAGTTGTTCATGTTTGGAGCTGATAGCAATGTGGATGTGGTTTATTTGGTGCTGACCACCAGACATGGGCAGGAATCAAACCCTGTTGAGAGGCAGGGTAAAATATTAGTTCAGACTCAAGACCACACTGAAGCTGCTTCCAGTTGGCTTAGAGCCTCTGAAGTGATGTCTGGACATGCTGTATGGTATAGATATTTTTATTCTTCCCTCTTAGTGATGAAAGGGAGAGCCTGGTAGTTCTAGATAGAGTTTGATTTGTCTCTTGTCTTCCCTGCCCAGCTCATTTGCAAGATCTTTCTGACTTCCCAGCATCAGTACGGTTCATGACTGAGGAAAAATACATATGCCATGAATTAGATACGTGGTAACCGAAAAATGTATGCTTTGTATTGCATTTTTTCAAATATTTATAAGCTTGGGAATTCTGGTAGTCTTTTGCTTGGTAGAGGTAATGGTAGAAATCCAATGGATTTTGGTAAAAGCTGGTCTTAAAGAACAGATACTTCTCAAGTAGTTGCAGAGTTGCTGAAATCACTTTGGGGTGCCTTGTATAATTTTTGGTTGGGGAGCTGTAATTTAGTATACTGTCTATTTCCCACATTGGAAAACATTGGTTTATTTAGCATAAATGCTTCTGAAAGATGGAAGAGTTGCGCCATCTTGTTCTTTGGGGACATATGCAGGTTCAGGAGTGTGGAGAACGATGTTCAAAAGGAAGACACAGAGATGGTGTAGGAGTAACGGAGGCTTCTTTGAAACACCTGAAAAAAGGGGAAGGAAAAAGAAGTTATGGATTTATTTGATTTGCATCAAATTCTTGGTACTGAATGACTGGTAGGTATCGTTCATCTAATCCTGCCACAGCAACAAAAGAAAGAAACCATAGTTTCTGATGAGTTACATTTTTAAGGTGCTGTGCTTGACACTGATAAATGGTGGGGAAAATGCAATTGCAGGAAAAGAAAATGAGTCAAAAACAGAGAGCTAGCCAAGAAAATTCATATTTGATATTCATTATCTTATTAGAGATGGGCACAAGCCAAGCTCTGATAGCCTGGAGGCAGCACTCAAAGGTTAAGTGTGCATTAAAGGAAAAGTATATTTTCCTTTATGCTGAATGTGCAGATTTTTTTGTACCTTGGGATTGCTTCATATGCAAAGGTGGAACTGTTCTTAAAGGCTTATGCTGGATGGGAGTCTCAGTGCAAGTTGTATTGGCTGCCATGGCTCTGGTGTGCTCAAGAGAAAACAAAATTAATTACTCTGGAATCTGATCATTTGTCAATGTAACAATAAAGAAATGAGAGAGCTTTACCCAGTAAAAGGATACTGCTAAGCCTCTTCCTTCCTAGTGTAAATTATTTAACTCTATTTTTTTAAGTTAATGTTCTAAGCAGGATAAAGTTTAACATTAACAATAAAACCCCTCATGGATTTATGATGTCAGTAAAGGGAGATAGTCAGGCTGGCTCATTTCAAGCAGTGACTAATGGACTTCTGCCTCCATTGCTGGTTCCAGCTGCCTCCCAAGTTAAATGATGAATTGCACGAGGGAAAGACAACAATCCTTATTTGATTGTGCTGATTACAGAGTTGCTGATTATTGGAGTAAAGGGAATATGTTGTCCCATTTTCCTAAATTTTTCAAGGAATAAGGCAAATTGGAAGTAGAGCTGTAGGGTGTAAGGCTACTCAAATCATGGGGTGACCTGCTTGGAGGTCTCCCATATGTCATGCATGCTATAGCGTATCCTGGCTGTAGCTACAAGGATTACTGTGATAAATCAGTACTGCTTTTCCAACTGTGATCCATAATACACAGCATGCCTGTGCGGTGGGTAAATAATATATCTTACCTGATTTGTCAGGGGTACTGAGGAAGCTGCAAATGAATTATCAGACCCTGATTCTTGGTTCTCATCAGCAAAGCAGGCTCTTGTGAATGCTGTTGCACAGCCTTTAATGTCATGGTTTTCCAGTCTTTTTACTCTCAGATATCTAGCTGTTGTAGTTAACAGGAAAATGGTCATCTCTTGGCTTGGCTGAACTGGTGCTACTGATGTCTTACAGCAAAACTATGCAGTAAGCTTCAAATGAAAATGTCAGTTAACTGCTTAGAAGGCTGTGGACTGGAGTTTCCTCATCGCACCTTGCTAAGAATAGAACAGCTAGGGCAGACTTTTTCCAATAATTTTACTTTTTATTTTTAAATTGGTCTTTATAGTGTCATTAACTTGCTTCTGGGTCCTTCCTCTTTCTCCTTTTTTATCTTTCTTTAGCTTTCTGCAGAAGAATTGCATAGAAACACATATCAGTCTCACAATAGTTGTAGTGTCTCCCCTTTGTTGCAGAACAGATAGAAATAAAAAGAGCAGACACTTCCTGTACACCAAAAAGACACACTAATAAAAGCCAGCCTCGGGCTGAAAATGACTGCTGTTTAATAACATGTATAGGCAGTACAGAGCAATTCAGAGGGAGAATTGAGAAAGAATGCCTTGGTCAATTAAAGGTTTCATGGAATTCCAGGTAGGGAGATTGTAGTTATTGCTGCCGAGCCTTTGCCAGTGCTTAGGGATTAATGTCTTCATAATTTAAAGGCAGGGAAGAAATTTGTAACACAGTACACTATTCAGTATAGCATCTAATGGCTAAATGCTTACAACACCCCATAAGCAAATGGTTATCCCTAGTTTAGAAAAGAGAAATGAGTTTTAAAGGGTGACTTTCTCTGGTTGCACAGTTACCCAACAAAACCTGATATGCAGCTCAGTGTAGGAATTATCCAGGCCCCTCCTGTGTGGTTGGCAATGTGTGCTCAGGATGCAAGTGAGACACAGAATATGAAATTGCTTTCTCTTACAGGAACTTCTATCTGAGCCCTGTCTGTAAACCTACTTCATTTCTTCTTATGCTGTGTCAGCCGTGCTGTAGTCCTATAGTTGCAGTTGTAATTACTAATTGCAACAGTATTGTTGGAGATCATCCTACTTTATGCCATATAGTGCCAGAAATCCTATTCCAGCATGCCTAGACCATGGACACCCAAACCACACTGCCTGTGTTTCCTGTGCTGAGCTGAAAGAGCAGCCTTATGCCAACAGCTTCCTCAGCATGAGGAACTGGGAAGATATTCAACCCTTTGCAAACTTTGTTTTACTGTAGCAGGTCAAAATAACTGGGCAGGACCCAGCACAAGAACCCAAGCAAGGCTTTTATTAGAGAGTTGATGTATTAGATGTATGTGTCTGGCATATACATGGAGAGTGTTTTTTGATTAGGAGGCAGCACATAAAACCCAGAACTGGCTTTGTGCCCTAGGTTCTTCCACATGTCTCTTGGAGCACGGTGTCCTGTCTCTTCCTAATTCCTTTCTTCCTCCTCTTTCCTTTTTGCATAGTATAACTCAAAGCAGTGCAACAAGAGTGCTGTCATTAATGGAAAATCTTTGAGATCCTCAGAGAGCAGGTGGTATTGCTGTAAAAATTATTATTTTTGGTAGCAAAATGAATTGAACAGGAACCCACTGGTTAATATATCTGAGCTTCATTCTGCCGCACCACAGTGCAATATTTAATAATCCCTTTCTCTACTGCAATGCCTCTTTCATCTGGCAGAATTGATGCTTGCATCAGCATTTGGTTTAAAAGGTATAATGCACACTGCAGATCATAATGAATACTTTCCCTCTGTACCTTTTCTTACAAAAGCATGTCACCACGCTTTTGTTCATTGCTATTTGCCATGGGTCCTCAGAAGCACACACATCGTGACTCCAGTCAGAAGTGGCAATGCATCACTGTGAGAATGGAAAACACATAAAACACCAATATAATTTTGTTCTACACAACAGCACTTCAGAAGCGCCAAATTTTCTCTGAGCCGTTGCTTCTTTTAAAGTATAGTGTGCTGCAATGACAAATTTACAGCTTTGATATTTCCTGCTCCCCTCAACCATGACATTGTAAATCAACATTTTGCTTTTTCAGACTCCATCGTTATTAAAACTTGTTGTAACTTTGTTGTAGACAAACATGCGTTAGCTCTTTAAAACCATGCATCTTCCTCTGTTCTTTTCTGTAACAGGGGAATTATTGTCTTTGAAAACAAAAGCTACATTCTGGAGCCATTGGAAGGTGCTATAAGTGAACACAAGATCTACCGAGCAGAGAATTTGAAAATAGCCCCAGGATCTTGTGGCCACCAGCTGGCCATCCCTGCCATGGGAGCTGATGACAATGACACATCGCACCATTCTCAAGCTGGCAGGGTAGGTGGATGATGCACTTTTATGTTTCTAGTTTGCTGAGCACATCACTGGTAGCATTTCCATTTTACTGCCTATCATAACTCTCTGCTACAAAGAGTCCCTACTGAGCAAAACATTAAACTATATAGTCGACTGCTGTTGACATCATGTGCTAAAGTGCACGCTTAAAATTAAGCATGCACTTACATGATTTGCCAAAGCTTTATTACTTTTTCTTGATCCTGTGTGTATAGCTTGCTTTTTACTTCCTTTTTGGTAATGAGATGGCACAGAAAAGTCTATGGTTTCATGTTATGGTAATATATTTTGGTTCATGTATGATTATACTTGGAATTTAAGACCCCATAAGGACGCTGAGCAGTGTCTGGAAATGTTCTTACCCACCAAGGTGGAAGAGAACATGATAGCTGTGATGCTTTGCTAATATTAGGTTTTGAACCTTTACATTCTAGTAGGAAAGTATCTTATGCAGACAAAACAAATTCTCACTGTATTACTTTACAAATATATTAATATGGCTTTTTTATGTAAGAAGAAATGCACTTAATGTCAAATGCATCTAGCTAATGGAAACTGTAGAAAATTAAATGAGGAAGAGAAAATACTGTACTAAGTTCATCTGAATATTCGATTGTAGGAAAGACTGGGTTAGGTGTTCAGAAGTTATAAAATGGCACAAATCTACGGTCAGCATTTATTAGATTTCACATTATGGGATTTATACTTACATGTGCTTTTGCATCAGGTTAATTGTTAAGGAAAGCAACCTAAATGGCTGAATCCCTGGTTATTATTTATGTGGTAGAATTAAGTTATTTTACTTTTTGAGAATATCAAATATTACATCTAGCACGTTAGCCTCTGAATACACCATTTTATGGGCTATGTGTATTTTTAAAACTCTGTTTAGATTGAAAGCAATGAAAAATACTTTTCACAACTTTATTGAAGTTTTCCTCAAATCCTTGTGACTTGACTGAATTTCACTGAAGCAATCAACATAACACCAGGAAACTGAACTAAATGTGTGCATGCAACTAGCTTGATGCAATCAAAGCAATTTTACTATTACCCTCACAGTTCTCACATTTTGTTGATGGCTTCAACTATGTGCTAGAATTCACCTTAAATATCTAAACAATATTTTTGCTGTGCTTCAGCGGATATAATTATAAAACCTGTCAACAGACGCATCATACGGAGAGGTACAATATATACACCGAGTATGTTGGATACGCTTCTAATGTATAAATCTTAAAAGTTGTCAAATGTAATGTGTGGAGTGAGTTTTCACATTTCAGTGTTGTCATCAACTAAGTGGATTGTCAGGTCATACTGAATAAAGATGACCTGCAAAGTATGGAGACATAAGGCTGCTTCAGATTATATTGGGTGACAGAAGTAAGCAGAAATATAGTCTCAGGTTCAGGACATGATGAAAACTTTTGGTTTCTTGACAGGTCTGGGGGGAGCTTTTTGTTTGACTTGGTTTTTCCCCTGGCCCTTCACTCAACTGCCTACACACTAAGTTGTTATTGAGCAGAGCTGAAATGTGGGTCAATACATCACAAAGTTAGACTAGCCTTTGGGTTAGATTTAAATACAGATAAATGGTGGGACAAACAGTGTACTCAGCTTCCCAGACCCAAACATGAGATTTAATAGAGCAAGACAAGTAATGTAGCGGATGTGTGCGGACACGTTTTGCCTCATTGAAGCTGGGTGTCTATAGATACTGGGTCATTTCATAACTCAGAGGACCCTCGAATTGCAGCAGTGTTTTCCAGCTGAGCTCCATTGAGATCGGCTCTTACAGAAATCAAGGCTGATGTGTAAGGTAGCCCCTACAATGTGGAATTTTCTCTAGTCACAAGAAAAAGCCATTTTGGTGGTGCTGGTGGACCACAGATCAGGCTGGTGAGCTGTATAGGGCAACTGGATCATAGAGAAAGAGAGGCTGAAACACTGCAGTGTGAATCAAAGCCATGCCAATTCCCAATGTGCCTATAGAAGCTTTGCTTGTTGTCCCTGGCCCTTTTTAATTCTATCAGGACTTTAGCTTTCCTTGGCTATATTGTTGACTCTTCATTTTAATTCTGAAGGATTAATTTAGGCAATGGACTGTGCATTGATGCAATTGGCTGCAGAAAACAAGCTGAAAGAAGTCATAATTAGGTATATATTTCAAATAAATATTATACCCAAGGAATGCACATAGCCTTTGGGCAAATCACAGGAATAGATTTGTTATGCAAGTCAGTCATGTGAGGCTTACATGATCAGACCCTGCTAGCCAATTTCTGCGAGGCTAACTCTCTCCAGTCCAGAGTTTTCTTCTTGGTAAAAAGCAAATGGTTTAAACTCACTGATGTAACAGAGCTTTTCTTATATCTTTGTACCTGGATTTTCATGTCTCATCTGGAAGAAGACTAGAGGCACTTTAGGTGCACATCTCTGATTAGGACCACATAATATATTTCAGGTTATTTTAGACTTACGGTGTCTGAGACATCAGTTCCATCACAAAACAACACTCACATGGTCATTTGCCTTATGTGGCATCTCATGTCTGATGTATTTTGCAGGGAGGTAAATCGAGCTCTGTCAGAGCATTGTAGGTTCCACGGAAGTCTTCTGAGACATGGCAGGCCCCTTTGTATTGCATCTGCTGCTGTTCCAGGAGCTGCAGGAAGGGATATGTTGACTCCTTGGTGTCCTGGTTCCCAGCCAGCATATCACCAGGCACTGCTGATGACCTGTGTGGCAGACAGGGCATGGGCATATGCACCAAGTCTATGCACACATCATCCCTCAATGGTGGTGACAGTTGTCCCCAACAGAGGACAAGAAGCTGACAGAGAACCTCAATGCCAGGAGAAGCTGTAAGAATATCTACCTGAGCTCATTTCCCAAGCACTCTAATAAATGTAATCCCATGAAGTGTTTATATTACTGATGTTTAGTTCATTAATTATAGCTTTTATTGCTTTCTCAGTTCATAAATACCATCCAAATAGAACTTAATTGTTTTCCAGTTACTGTAGTTTGAGGGCTGTGTGACGCTATTAAATATGAGTTTGAAAGAGTTACTAAAGGTTACATCTGTCGCTTTCCTCTAAACACAATGCTTCTTGCAAAACATTCAAAATCATTAATCAGCAGATAATAAAGAGGAACACATTGGTAATGTGAAGAGAACTTTGTGAAAGTTGGCTGGAAGGTGACATCCAGCACTGACTTAGCTTAGGGGATCACAAAGTTTGCCTTGGAACAGTTTGCTTTGGAAAGCTTTAGTCATGTTTTAGCTTATAGAGCATTAGTTTACTTCAAGCCCTCATGGTCATTAGTAGGTCATACATCTGCTTAAGCTCCTTAAGTGCTGGCATCAAGATCAGATATACTGCTGAGACCTCTTTTCCAGAAACAAGGGAGGAATGATAGATACTTAACTGCTGTAAATCACATAACTTTTACAGGCATTAATAGGTCATTTAAATTTAGGGTGGCAGAGGAACTGTGCTATGATTAATACTATTTCAAAACTATTTCATTTTCCTCGGTGATCTTTTTGCAGCTAAGCATTATCACTCTTTTAGACCTGCATTTAGAATTGCAAGCTGTTTTATATGAATACACAGATACAAAATGAAGCGTATGTCTTCTATTTTTAGAGTATTCGTTTGCTTCTTCAGACACTAACAGTTCATTCCTCTTTTTTTCCTGTAGTTTTTGTTCTTGGCTTTTTCTTCCTTCATACTTTATCGGTTGACCACTTGATCTCTTCTCTGCTTCACTCAATATCCCTTTATCTCATTTTTCTTAGTAGCCACTTGGTCTACTGCGTGAACTGTTTGCTAAAAGTGATCTTATCATTTCTTTAAATGTGCCTTGAAAATAGCAAAGGTCCTTCTGCTGGAGATGATTTGCTCCAGCAAGGAAAGATAACTCAAACATTTCAACTGCAGAGAGCTGAAAGGCTGAGAGGCTTTGCACCACTTTCCTGCTTGCTGTAATATAATCTTGGGGGGGGTTGTAAGTGCCATGTAGACTATTTGTGTTGTAGTAGATAAAAGGAAAAATTCCACGAGGACAAGGAATACAATAACAATTTGTATGCAGTGAAGTCTGAGATGTTGTGTATCTCCTCTTGCAAGCTCTTTGTTGGACTGAGACAGGGCTGATTCCAAAGGTCACTTATTGCAAAAACAAAACACTCTTTTCATATTTTTTTGGCAGTACAAGAGGGAGACTCTGAAGACAACAAAGTATGTGGAGCTTGTTATTGTGGCAGATAATCGTGAGGTAAGAAACTTCAAGTTATGGGAAACATGGGTAGGAAATGGGTAGCTCAGTTCGGCTGCCATGGTATTGCCAGTAATGTGCTTCAGACAGCAATATGATGGCTTTCAAAAGGAAAGCTCCTTCTCTAATTAGGGCTAAGCAATGGAAGGCACTGTCAAGATAGGATAATATTGGTAGTCAATTGTAGAATTTTTTGCAGTACCTCGTAAGGAGTTTGACTCTTGAATAACTGGGGTATCTGGCAGCAGCTGAAGAAAAGGCAAATATGAATTCACCGCTCAAGATCTCCTTGAGCTAGTTAAGTCTTTATTGCCATTGCCTCTGCCCTCAGCAGGACTGACACTGTTTGGAAGATCCGGTAGGATCCTGCACTTGCTTTTATACGCGTACTTTACCATCACATCATTTACCTTCCTGACGTTTTGCAAAGAGAGCTTCAAAGTGAGTAACCAGAACTGGCTGTAAGAATGTTCCAGTGAGTTGAATGGCAGCCAAAGATGTAAATCTCTATTTGAGTTATTTCCCTACTTATATTGGGTTTTTTTTGTCTTCTTGAACAGAGCTAGCTAGGGAATTATAATCACTCTACAGCAACAGCCAAAACAGCCAAAGAAGAGCTTTTTTTGATCCACAAAACATCAGTCCCTGAAAGAATCCTATGTAAGACTTTAAAAAGAGATTTTAAAATCTTCTAGTGAGAACCAATATCCCATCCCATATCCTGTGTTTATTCTGAGGCAGACCATGGTCCCATGAAGCCAACAGGAGTCTGCCACTGTGTAATTCCCAGACTTCACAGACAATGCTGGCGGAGTAAGGTGGCTGTTGGGGGGAAAATGTGACATTTGTGCTGCTAATACATTGAACCTTTACATTCCAAGTTTCAGAGACAAGGCAAGGATGTGGAAAAAATTAAGCAGAGGCTGATAGAAATTGCAAACTACGTTGATAAGGTAAGAACATGAGCACGATTCACTTCTCCCAAACTTACTACACTGTCTGAAGAATGTTGCTGCGAAATCTCTGTTTCTTCTACTAGTAGTTGAAGAAACCTGCCATGTTCAGATCAGCAGCTTTCACACTCTTTGCTACACCTCCTTGTCCACCCACCTTTATAAGGAGTTAACTCTGCTGCTTTCCTAATACTCCGGTATTTCAGAGCAATGCTTCTCTCCAATCAGTAAAAGCAAAAAAGCAAACTGAAATCTTCTCTATGTTAAAACCTTTCAATATATTGAACTGTGAGCTTTGCTCTGTGTATATATATATATATGCAGGTACATATATCTGTAGAAGCACTATTCCTAAGGAGATGTAGAATTTAGCTCCAAGATCCTATTAACCTGGGAAAACAGTGAGGATAATTGCATATGGAACAGCCCATAGGAAAAAGACTATTATGAGGAGGAATTTGGGGAGCAAAGTCCTTTGCAGCAGCAAGGGATGGTCCAATCGTAAGGCCAACAAAGGGTCTGTGATTACATGGACTGTAAGATACGTAGCCCAAACATGATGGCAGAATTAAAAATATATAATGCTTAAGTAAGCAGAAGTTGATGGCTAAGAGCAATAAGAAAGAGACATATAGTGGATGGTTTCGGATTTGAAGTAATTTCTTGACAATAAACAAGAAACCCTAAGGGTCCTCTACAGTGTTTTTTGAACAAATTAAAGTTTATTTTTGTTGTGCTGTATGGCCAGAAAAATTAGGTGTCCAGCAGTGAAATTATAACCGAGGGAACCTTAATTTAGCTGAGAACTTATCAAGTGATGCTTCAAGGGCTATAACTCAAGAAGAAGCATTCTTGATTAAAAACAAGCTGCTGAAGACACGTCCACCTCTTCTGTAATTGTCTTGCTGACTTATTACTGGAGGACAGGTGTTTATACGTTACCTGCTCAAAATTAATTTTGCATATTATAATATATTTGTGTTTCATGCTTAATTTATGCTCAGCAAATGCCAGCTTTATCCAAATGACTATAATGCATATAAACAAGACAGATATCTAGTACACGCTTTTCTCCCACTGTCAGCCAAATCTATTGATCAGTTCTTGAATCCTTCTTCATATTAGTCTCACATTAGAATTGTTAGCTCTGCTCCATTGCTAATGCTGTTGTGGCTCCCCTCTTGTAGCAACTGTGGCATTTACCAGTGGGATAACACTGTGTGTAGCCCACTGTGCTAAAATCACTTGTCTTCATGTGCAAGACTGGATGACTTTAGCTAATTTTGAGCTATGGGTTTGAACCACAGCTGTAGTACTGCAGCAGAGCTGCCTCTACCTCTTGAATTGCATTGGTGCTTATGATGGAGGGCAGCCATGGAAAGAGTCATCTGCCATAGCAAGTTTGTTCAGAAGTGAAGGTCATCTGAAAGTAGATATATCTTGAAGGAAGATACCAAAGTTGGGAGGCACATAGAGAAGTAGTGTGTCTCTGGATCTCTTTGAATGCCTTATGGGTATTTCGTCAGGTCAGAACCGTTTTCTGTAAGCCATGGAAGTATTTCATCTGTGTCAGTCCTATCAGACTGCAAAAGAGACTATTTAAGACTGTGCAAGAAAGGTTCATATGCATGTTACGCTTCTGTTGAAATACTCTAATACAATGTGGCTTAAAATATGCTTTAGAGACATGTTTATATTTTTCTTTTCTCATTAGTTCTATAGGCCACTAAATATTCGAGTAGCCCTGGTTGGAGTGGAAGTGTGGAATGACATGGATAAGTGCTCTATCTCTCAAGACCCTTTCACCAGCCTCCATGAGTTCCTGGACTGGAGAAAGCTAAAACTACTACCTCGTAAACCCCATGACAATGCGCAGCTGATAAGGTTAGACATCACACTGCATTTAAAACCAGCCGGGATCCCAGTGATTTAGGAATAACTGTAGTGAATTCTTCCCCAGTTGCTAAGCTGTTGGGAGGAACATCTGTGCTCCTGAGGGTTTGTCATTCCCCTTTGCAAATATCAAACGTTAAAGCGCTTTGCAAAGAGCTTCAGCAGATGTTTCAGATGAATTTCCTTCCATACCTCTGCAATAGCCCTGTTACTTGTAGATCCTTCCTAAATACAACTCATGTAGAAGTGTAGATGTGTAATAAGCTCCTAAATACTTAGGTTATGAATATACAAGCAGTTTAAACTCATGTCATTCCAAATTGTTACTGGAAAAGGCAGTCCTGACTTCATCCCAAATGCTAAGACACTATGTGAAACCTGTTACTTATTAGGAAGACCTCAGTAAACTTTAAAACACAGTCTAAATTGGACAATTCATTTGCATTTGTGACTTACAAAATTAAATCATACACACCATTTACCCTGCTGTTTCCTCAGTTGTTCCAGTTGTTGTTTCAAGTAATTGAATTAAAACATGCTAAAAGTAAAAGGACCATTAAAATAGTAAGAGAAACATCTCTTTCTTGAATCAGGTATTAGTTTGATCAATGAACTATTCTTTATACTATGCAGATAATTGATGACTTAGTAATTAAAAGAAGCTCTTTACTCTTTACATAGATATTTTTACATTAGCTGTTTAAGAATAGATCCCTTCCAAACTGTCCCTCATGAGATCTTTGATTATTCTATTATATTCTAGGCTGTATATTATAGCAAGGAGCATATAAACTTTGCAGTGCATTAAAATAACCCTTCTTTGAGCTGCAGACATTATTTTCATGTTTCTGTTTCTGTTCCAAACTTCAGTCATGGAAAAGAAAAAGGAAAGAGGGGTCCTGTTACAGCAGTAAGCACAAAGGATGGTGATCAAATGGATCTTTCTCATAACAGGGATGCTGTCATTGTCAGTTTGGCAAGTCGACATGACTAATCTGTGCTTTTCATTGTTTCAAACCTGTAAATGTCTGGACCTGCCACATTTGAAATGGGATCTTTGAGCCTGGCAGAAATACAAGGCTGAAAATACTAGGGAGGTATCTTGGAATTGAATGGTGACGCTATGATTCTTCTTCTCCTTTTCTACCCTCCTGCAGTGGTGTGTACTTCCAAGGGACTACTATTGGCATGGCACCCATAATGAGCATGTGCACTGCAGAGCAGTCTGGAGGGGTCGTCATGGTAAGTAGTAAAAGCACAGGGCTTGAAACTGGCCCAACTGGTGCGACACATTCTCAAGTTTTATAGTACTATATTGTGTAGCAGAACGTCAGCCCCGTTTGTCCCATTTTCAATCTCATTACCCATATCTACATTCAGATTGCTTGTAAATTATAGTTTCCATAGCGAAAAAAAATCAAAATATTGCATTAAAATGCAGCCTGATCTCTTTGCAAGAATCCTCTACTCCTAATTATCATTAAACCAGGTGCTGAGGTCCTGTGAAGGATGAGAACCAGAAGATGTATTGTTATGCACTTGGGTATACTAGTGTTGCAGGCAACATCTATCCTGAATCCTTTATTATATTGATTTTATCCTGTATTTACAAAGTCTCCTGTGTAAGGCCTTATTTTTCATCTTTGCAGCATAGTGGTTTTACATTGCCAGACAATAAGAACTAACAATGGCAGCATTTATTCTACCTGAGTATTATTACTAACGCTGCTGTTAGATGCTGAGCATGATGAACATGAAAGCAAACATTTTGGCCAACTTTTGGAAGTAGCTCTGGAGTATTTTATTTCATAACCTTTTTTTTCTAATTTTGCACAGTGCTTTTTGCTAAGGAGGGGAAAGAAGTTTTGCATTAACTAAGGTCTGCGATAGAAGTACTTTAAATAAAATTAGATATGGACTCTGAGAGCTTGCAGGCCACTAACAGGCTCAGCTGGTGACCTCAGAGCTCAGCTCCACAGCAGCAAAGTCAGGGAGCCCTCAAAAACTCTTAGGCAGTCTCTGAGGTCAGCCTGCATGTGCTGAAACCCTTTGTTTCCTACAGCTTTGTTGAGGCTTCCAGCACCTCAGTTGATGTGGTAGCTCTCTCCAGCTCTGCTGGACACCTCAGCTGCAGATCTCTAGTGAATGAGTTGGGAGTTTACTGACAAGTGACAATCCGAATAGTGGGATAAGCCCAGAGACAGTCCCTTAGAAGCTCCTGCATTTCCCTCCTTCTTAACTAGAGTCCAAGTTGACCTTGGTTCACAACGCATGGCCCCTTTGCGGTCTTGGATGAGCAGGTGAGCAGCCAAGCTTGGGATGATGTATCCATACATGGTAGATGTATACAGTCCAGATGGGAAAAATCTGCAAGGTGAGCAGGGAAGCTGAGGTGTAGGAGAGCTTAAAGAGAAATCAGATCACAGAATCTGGAGAAAGCCATGCCAAAATTAGAAATAAAATAAAGACTTCAGTCTCTTGGTAGCTTTAGAAGCTGAGTCTCTAATTGGTGTTTGTAACAGCTTTTCACTGGGTACCTGGGACACAGGTACAAAAGAAGAAGGAGGAAAAGAGGAAGAAAAAGCTGTAGGAGTCTTGCAGTGCACTTCCTAATCTTGGCAAAGACTCATGTGAGGCAGACAGCTCCATTTTGTCCATGTCACCTTCGGGCCAGCAGTCTCTGTTTTGGCTTTATCTGCAGTCAGGGATGCCCTTAACGACAACCCTTTTGTCCTTCTAATTTCTAGCATAAGCTTTAAAATACTCTACAGGGTCTACTGTGCTGCAAAGTCAGTGCTCTTCACTCTGGTAACTGTCATTTTACACAGAAACAACAAAAAATAGTTCATTCCAGTAACAAAAAAACCCAAGAATCAGCATTTCTTTAAAGTGCTCTCGAGACTCTGCCAGAGGAGACATTGACTTGGATGTCCAGGAGAAACCCAGTGTCAGTGGGCCAGGCTGCAGCTTCAGTTGTGCAGGGGAACATGATGTTTCCCAGAGATCTCACCTCAGTGGACTGAAACTTTTGAGATGCAAGTTAGTTCAAGGCTTGTACAGCAAAACTAGAAACTTTGTCAGTTATTTAAGCCTCAAAAAGGGGCCAAATCCAAACCAAGCAAACACTCATCCCCAAAAACCAAATGGGCAGCTGCCGTTTTTTCACCCCTCCAAGTCCATAAAGGCTAATTCAGGGGTACAGAAAGAAGAGTTTTCTATATACCAGTATGCACAAAAGAAAGCTCTGAATCTGGAAGATACACACATGAAAGAATAACCTGGAGGCTATAGGGCTGAAATGTCTGAGCACTGGGCAACCGAACATTTGGTCATTCTTATAACTCGGTCACCTCTTGCCTGTCCCACCCTGAACACTCAATACCAAAAAGCTTCCACACACTGAAAGAGACAATGAACAGATTGCATGAGAACTAGCATTTAAATACAAAACCTGTAGTCATCCTTGTATGATCTGATTTGCCTGATTGATTTTGCAGATGGTCAGCTCTATTATATGATCTAAATTTCTCTTGTCATGCCTCCCTGAGAGCCTGCCCCTCTCTACTGTTCTGTAGCGTTGAATTCTATCAGTGGTAGGCGACATCCTGTCTCCCACTAATTATAAGAGAAACTCAAAGCAGGGAGAGCAATATCTGAGTTTGAGAAGCTTTTAGTGTATCAAGGGCGTTCTAGTTTTATTTTACTGTGATGGTTCTGTTGTGTTGTAGAAAGACCTAACAGAAGCTGACGTTAAAGCAAGACTTTGACACATGATTCAGTCTTCATTCTTCTGTTTCAAAAGGCTACCCACTGAATTCATGGGTTTAAAAGTAAAATGTTGCTGCTTTGTACTATTGCCACTCATGGGAAGTTAGGCTAAATGAGAAGTGTGCAACTGAGGCATTTATATTTTGCTTAAATGAAATAAAAGTATGGTTTAAGAAACTTGTTCCTACTTGCATGGAAAGCACCAGGATTGGGGCATTTGCCTGTTCTAGCTGTAGGTAATAGCATTTTACTATTTACAATTTGATCTGAATCTCAGTGGAATGGAGCAGAGTTCAGCTGAAAGCAGCTGCATGTTTTGTGCAACAGCTTATAATGGCTTAACAGTAGATGGTTGCTTATTCAGTGGTTGTGAAACTGTTTGGTAATGACTTTTACTGCTCAAGTTAACTTTAAAAGACCCTGGTGGGATAAATCAAAGTCGTATTGCTATTCATTACTTCAGTCCTTGTGATACTTAAATGGTCTCAATATCAAATGGGACATGTCACTGTTTGTTTTGATAATCTTCATTTATGCTCTTTTCAAATAACCCCTTTTGCTGAGACATCACATTCCTTGTTTTAAAAACCCTCTCTAGAAACTGATAAAATTGCATTCCAAGGGGATCTGAGCAAGTAATAAGAACCGCATGGGCTGCAATAATTGTTTGCCTAGTCAAGGCCCAAATTACATTTCAGATCATTTATTGCTCTAGTTTTGGAGTGGACTGTGTGAATTCTCAGTTTTATTTTTAATTGCCATCTTTAGGGGTGTTCAGATATAGACATTCTCTGTTCAGTTAGGAGAAGAGACACTGGCAAAGTAAAGAACTGAGCTCAGTTTGTTGAGTTTAGGTAGGCCAGTGTTTAGAGGAGTTTCTGTCTTGACCACATACCCCTGACTTTGAGGCATCACTCCAATGTGTCACTGGTAAATTATATGGAATTAGTTTATCATTTTCTTTATCTCCGGTCCTAGATTTATTTATGGTTGACTGAGAGGCTGTGCTCTCAATTTCATTGAACTCTCTAAATATTTCATCAATTACTACAAGTACAAAGATATCATATACCAATCTGTGACTAGTATCTATATAAGACACCTCCATAGGTAATCATTGTGCAGAACCATGTATTTCCTTGATTATTACAGCTTATTTTTCTGCATAGATTTACTCTTGTTTCTTTTACTAGGACGGGTTGTACAGCTTCTTTCAGCAAACAGGCATTTTAGAATATAACTGCAAACAAACCGCCTGTCATAAGATTCATATACTGATTTATAATAATCATATATGATCCATGAGTTCAAAATTCAGAAAAAGCTAAAAAAAGATCCTTTGTTAAAGGATAAAATTCATCTGAGTTTATTCCCAGTGCAGAAGGAGTAGTTCTTGGTTTCAGGATGACTGCTGACTGCAGTCTCTTTTTGATTTTGTTTTCTGTTTAGGAAATGATTTATTAAAGACATTAGCACAGACAGATGAAAGAAGAAGCTCTTAAATCTACCCCAAGTCATGTATTAAGGGCTTCATTAATATATAGCTAATGTTTTAGACAGTTTTGCCTTTCACTTCTCTTTAGTCTGAAGGTTGGCTTAGATGATACTAGAAGAGTTATTTAAACTGAATATATTCATGTATGCTTTTAGAGCAGGCAGTGGTACATAGTCATTCCATTTACTGACTGATAAATAGTGGATCATGCATTTATATTACATATTTATGCCTTCAGAGAAAGCTTTCCTATGAGTACAGTGGATTTTTTTTCCCCTTAAGGAAAATGATCGATGTGAAAAGGTCTCTTACATGTGGTTAAGCCAAAACATCAGCCAGTAATGAGAACATGCAGTCAATTTCTCAGAAATAATTGCCCCAAAAATCAGCATTTTAAAGAGGATTAATGTTAATATTTCAATTTGACACTTGGAGAATTTAGAATATTCATAGGTGTTAATAAAAGACCATCAAAGATTTTGACTTGCTTTGTCCTTTCCTTGTAAAAAGGAGGTTTTCAAAGGTACTTGGTTTTTCTTACAAGGCTTAGGAATTAGTGGACTTTCTGGTATAAAAGAAACAGTCTGAAGCATAATAAAGAGACCAAGTGAAATTTCTTGCTACACTGGCATGAAGGATCTTCTCACTTCTTCCTCATCACACGAAACTTCTCCCATAAATGATTACCCTTCCCAGCACTCCACAGCTGGGTGACTGCTTTCTGCTATTGCCTTGTCTTGGGAGTCTGGGGTATTTATTGAATAGGAGAATTTTAAGCCCTAAATAAAGAGGTGGCCCAGATGTCCAAAGCTGCCCAATAGTCGCAAGTGTCTAACATAGACAAGGCCCTTAGTGATGTGATTTATTGGTGGACTTGGTAGTCTTGGGGAGATAGTTGGACTTGGTGATCTTAAAGGTCTTGATCAACCTAGCTGATTCTATGATTCTGTGTGCTGGGGAAACTGGGGGTGGCCATGACAGACAGGCTGTCCTGAAATTCCCACTCTGCACTTGGTATATGTGGATGAATTTTAAACTGTGTCTATTTAACAACAGCGCAACTACAGCTGCTAAGTTGATAAAACATTCAAAGTGTAAGAAATAGGACTTTAGAGGAGCAATGTGTGCTCTGAAGTGTTTTCACATGTGGATTTGACTAGTTCTTTTGGTGTTTTTAAGGATCACTCAGAAAACCCTCTAGGTGCAGCCGTCACACTGGCTCATGAACTGGGACACAACTTTGGGATGAATCATGATACATTGGAGAGGGGCTGTAACTGCAAAGCATCTACTGATAAAGGAGGTTGCATCATGAACCCCTCTACTGGGTAAGTGTGAGCTTAAACACTGGGAAGTCACAGCTGGAGTGGAAAATGTTTACTTTCATTTTGTGTTTCAGGAGCATTTAAAAGGTAAAATCTAAAAAGGCATTTCAATGCCTGTCAAATCTTCTTGCAGTTATCCCCCTTGAGGCGAAACAATTAAACTTGTTATCAGGGCACAGCATGTACCACTGTACCTTTCTATTTCTATGTCAGCAGCATGAGAGGCAAAAATGCTGTAAGCAACTGGTTAATTACAAAAAAGAAAAGTTCCACAATACTGCATTGCAAGTATTGAATAAGAATTCCACCCTCTCTCATCTCGCCAACTGAGTATCAGTCATAATAGGAAGCCGCATCCCAAGGCCAAGACTAAGATGAATAGGAAATAAAGTAACGCAGGAAATGCATTATTAGACTCTGTAAAGCCTTTGTTGTGCGCAGAGAAGGTTTTTAGTTTTGCACAAACTTTTGCATTTCACCCCTTTTATACTCATGTAGCAGTTTTAGAAGGAGCAAATTAAATCTGTAAGGTCAGTGGGGTTAAGGCTGTTCAGTGACCAGAGGGAGATCTTCCAAGAAAATATATAAGACACCATGGAAAATAAAACCAGTGAGCTCATGGTCATCTCCCTGAGTCCATGCACAGCCGTTACTCTGCTGATGATAAAGGCACTATGCCAATGGAGAGGCACAGTGGTTTTGTAGACAAAAAGTAGAGGCACCATGACCAGGGTAACTAGTTACAGCTTGCTTCTCTGTGTTGTAGAGTGCTGGTAGAAACTGAATGATATATGAATGAATGGGTTCTCCATGTCCATATTCAGACAAGAACAGATAGGATTAAACTGAAGTAGGGGACAGTAGGTTCATCAAAGCTTTGTGATGGGAAGCGATGTGCTGGGCTGGACTGCCCGCAGAAATGTCACTGCCTGTGACTGGATGCTGGGAAGAACCAGTGGGACAAATATTTCTCAGCAGTGTGCTGTAGGTACAGCTGGATTTGTCTTAGGGCAAGAGGATGGTCTAGATGATCTTCTGATGTCTCTTCCAGCTCCAGCATTCTCTGTGTGCACTTAAATTTCATCTGTTGCTTAAAAATCTCTTCTGGGAATTGTGATCAGCTCAACCTCTGCCTTCTCCGAGACGGCATGTTTCTGGGAAAGGAGAACAGCAATGTGGGAGAGGCCAGGGAGTGCTGGACAGGATTTCTCCCTGCTGGTCAGCCTAACAGCAGCCTTGGCATTTCTTCAAAGGCATGCTGTCACCCTCCTTCAAGGCAGAAAAAGGGATTCTGGCCAGAGGCCAAGCACAGCAAGTTGAGAGACAAACAAAAGAAAGTTGTGTGTGTGTGTGGAGGAGAATGAGAGTGACTTCTGCACTGTGGAAAAGAAAAATAACTGGGCTTTTCTGAAACAATAGGTAGTAAATATCCATATGGAATTGCATTCTGCAGCACATCAGGGCTCGGATGCACACTGTGAAAATCAGCTGAAGTTGGAAATAGGGTTCTGAGATGAGGTGATGTGAGAGCTGATGAGTGGGCAGACAGGTTTAGGCTCTGAGCTCCAGACAGATGTGAGACAGCTTTAGTCATCTCAGCTGAGTTACTGGTGTACTCCACTTCAGGAAATATATAGAGAAGATGCTCTCAGGACAGAAATGTCCAGACACTTCCTGAACTCAGCTTGTGAAGGTGTCTGTAATGTGAGACTGGATAGCTCTTCACTGCTTCTGCCTTCTGCACCGGAGTCCTTTGGGTGTATCTGAAGCTTCCTCCGTGCTGGGAGTGCCAGTCAGAATCATCATTGACTCATAGAATGGATTGGGTTGAAAGGGACCTTACAAAGTTGTAGCAGCTCAGCATGTTCCTCAGATACGACTCCAAGCAGCTCAGCTCACTTCATGTTGGGGTTTCTGTAGCTCCTTACAACTTAAAGGCTGTGCTTCCTTCAGCAACCCCAGCACCCCAAAGGTTGGGCAGTTTGGGGGGGTTCATCAGGTTCAGCTTTGTAATGCTCCCTCTGGATTTTTACCAGACTTTATATAAAACTTGTGCCTGAGGAGGAATCGTGGCATTCCCAGGACTGAGTTTGCTGTTTTGTTTGCCCCGATTATTGATTTATAAATGGAAATTTTAACATCAGGTTTCTAGCCTCGGGCTTTACCTTCACACTGTGCTGCCGATCTATAACAAGTATTCTGGGAGAATTCTTTATGCCTGAAGCCAAACTGCATTTTACCAATTAAAAATTGATACTTTGAATATTTACCAACCCCTGACCAATAGCAGTATTCCTTGGAGCACCACTAGTCAAGGAACTGAAGAGATTTTGGCTCTGGAAGTGCATGTCTGTTAAGGGAAGGCCAAGTGAATATTCCCTATCTGAAATGTACTCTTGGAACAGCAAAAACAAAGGGCATCCTAGGATAGGCACAGACATTTAGAGAGATAGCCTGCTCTTTCACTGTATTCATTTGCACTCTGCGCACTTCTAATTTCTGTTGGTTTAAGGTAGATTTAATAAGTGCAAGGAAGCAAAATCATTTGGCTGCAGCTGGTGCGAAAAGTCCAAGCCCCTGAAAAGTCTTTATCTGATATCTAATAGGAAATATCTAGGTTACAGCTGAAAGGCCTCTGTAAATGTAACTTTGGAGTCATTCGTGAGGTTGTGCAGCAAAAAGGAATGTTTAAAGGCTTTTTACTTAAAAGTGATTTCATTAATTATTGCCATTTCTTTCAGTTCTTATGTTTCATTCTTTGAAGAGGGCTTAGAAATTACTCCTTGGTAGAAAGAATCTCCAGGGATCAGTGTGGAATTTAAACTCTGTTGGTTCTGTCCTTTAATGAGCTTCCTATAGGTTTTACTCTTAAAAGAAGCCAGCAAGATGTATACCACTTATGTGTGAGATACAAGTGCCTTAAAGATCCTCTACATTAGGAAAATATATTTTCTGTAACATGCAATTAAGCATATAAAACCCCCAAAATTGTGGCATTCCAGGCTTTTCAGAGATTCAAATACCTGCTATGGAAATCAAATAAATCTCACTGTAGAAGTTTGGGGATTTGCTATAAAAATAGGATCAATAAGGAAATATTTAATATTAACACATTGTTCCCTTTTATATCCATTTGTTTTAATGATATTCCTCCATTTCTTTCCAATTGTTTTGACCACAGACTCTTCCAAGTGAAAAAGAAGGATACAAGAAGTCTTAAAGAGACTTGCAAATCTTTTCACTGAGATCACAGTATCTGACAACTAAGGGAGGAGGCTGAGCCAATGAGGCCATTTCCGTATTCCACTTGTTTTCCAAGTATCACCCTAAAAGTTTCCACTCTTGGGAGTGAAAATACTCTTCCTGACAGCTAGATAAATACTGAAGAGTTCTGGTGAAGCCCAAGGCATTAGTCTAGATTTATACCACTGCAACTGAAAGCAGAATTTAGCGCCAACTGCAGAGCAAAATTATGCCCATTAGCAGTGCTTGTTTGTTTAGTCACTTTGGAAATGCACTTTCTGTGCGCTCCTTCATCAGAATTGAGCACAGGCATCTCAATGGGGGGTTGAAATTGGGTGAGTTTTCCCAAAGTGGTTGAAAGCTGAAGAATTCATAAAGGCTTGAAATTTCTTGCCAGCCTTAAGGGAAGCAGAATCTTCATAGTCAGTCTTTTCCTCTTCTGTAAACCCAAGGGTTTATATTTCCCCTCACCCACATGTACGTGTCCTTGCCAATAGCACGCTGTTCTAGTTTATATATAGATGACTTACACAACTAGCTTGTCATCGGGGAAGCTGAGCATCCTGGAAACATGTTCTTCCTTCCCTCTTACAGAAAGTACTCCTTGATGCCTTTCCATCCCTGCCTCTCCCCGCCGCCCCCCCCCCCAGTTTAGGTGTTAATGAGACACCAGGAATCCACTAAGCACATCAACTTTTACCCTTCAGAAGCTGATCCTACTGTTGTTTCCATCCCTTTGCTGAGTCCCATGACTTGCTATAATGAAAGCTTCTTTCACAGAAGTGTGTTGCATTACCAGGTCCCTTTCTTGTTGCTGAATCATCCTGGCTAATTGAGATGCCAGGCAGGCTCCTAGGATGGACCCATTTGTTTTATCTCTCTTTGCAACTGCAAAGACAGAGGTTTTTCACCATGAGGATGGAAAAGAGGATGAAAGGAAGAGGACTGCTTTATAGAGTCTCCTCCAGTCCCCTTTGCACCTAGCTATGGGAATGACAGAGACGTTTCTCCAGGTCTGTCCTATTGCCCATGCCCCATTTCCTTTGCCATCGATGTATTGTGAGAGGTGATACATTTTACTGACCTGGAAAGGTGCATGCTTTAACCATAGCCTAAAAGCCGTCTTTACAGCTGTGAATCATAGGGGGCTTTTACACACCTCTTCAGCAAACACCACTTGCCCCATTGCACTGAAACTACACACAGAAGAGGCAACCAGCTTGGAGTTTGACCTGGAATTTTTCTGTTCCAGTAGTTCCAATGCATGCGCTGGTTTTGCATCCCAGTTGTGGCACGAAGTTTAGGGACAGAAAGCTAGTTGGTGCCACACAGTAACATAAACAAGGAAGCAGCAACATAAACAAGGAGCAGTGTTCCATGCCAGGTTAGACAAGGCTTGGAGCAACCTGCTCTAGTGGAAGGTGTCCCTGCCCATGGCAGGGGGTTGGAACTGGATGATCTTAAGGTCTTTTCCAACCCAAACCAATCTGGGGTTCTGTCATTTGTGACTGCATGTATTACAGGGACATGGAAAGTGGAATGTGACCCTTTGACTTCATGCTGGTGGAAATGCCTGTGTTTTACCTGTGCTGCAGAGCACTCTGGGGCTCTGCTCCAACCAGGGGACCTGGTTTTGTGTACTAATCATAAATGAAGAAAAAGGAGACATAGAATTGAAATCAGTTTTTTAACCTCCCCATTATTGATCATCACTTTAGAGGATTTTTTTCCTCTTTGTAGAAAATAAGAGCTAATATTGAGTAATTGCCTTTCAGTACCCAATTTCACTTTAATTACTGAGAGGAAAGGTTATGGGGGAGGCAAGCAATTTGGAACAAAGAAAAAGCATGTAATAAAAATCTTACCTAGAAAAATATGGGTTCATTTACTGTTAAAATTTGGAGAAGACTTTTTTTAACCAGTCCAAACCCCACCCACTGTTGGCAGCATGTTTTTAAGTGAAATTAAAACCTTTATGTTAGAATTAGCCAATGGAAAACTGCATATTTGTGAATGAGAATGAGGGCAAAACACAATCTATGAAGAGTCAGCTGAGTGACAGTCCTAAATTAAACTGATTGACTTGGTCTAAATACTGCTGAGGAGAAATGGGGAAACACTAAAGATGGGAAGGACCATCAAGGAGGTTTCTTGCAGGTATCACTGAAAAAGAGCATTGGTACATACTACGTTTGAATTCCCTCTAGGAATAATGAGGTATTCTGTACTGAACACTGAGTGCATTAGTTACAATTAAGGCTAAATAAAATATTTAGGTGGAACCATAGCCTTTTTTCCTGTGTAGCAGTACCAAATGTCTATGAGTAACTAAAATGTGACACTCAGCAAGACCATGAATTGCACAGAAGACATCATAAAGGTGAACATTCCCCTTTGGCCCACTGGTGATGAGCTGGTCCTTGGGTTCGTTATACTGACCCAAGGATAGGTGAGGAAACATTTGGTCTTTGTTGCATGTTACAGGCCAATTCCCAACCACTTTGAAAGTGTAGTGCTGTGTGTAGTGCTGTGAAGTGTGGTGCTGCTTCTGGGAGAAGAAGGTGTCCTTCAGGGCAGCTTTCCCATAAGGGAGAAGCAGTTACATTTGATGCTTCGCTTTCATGCGTTAACTTCAGTGGCCAAGGGGAGGTGCATTACACTTTAGCTTGTGTCACTCAGAGCGTCAGTTTCTGCTGGCAAACAAAAATTGTTTGACAGCCCCCTGTGCTAGCAAGTATATTATCAGAGGCATCTAAAATAGCTATTCATTTGCTTTCTTCTCTTCCCTCATCCTCAGTTAATGCTTATTTCACATTGTTGAAGGTCTTACTTAGTTTTGCTTCCTGATTCTCCTAGTGCAAACTCTCTGATTTAAATTCTTCAGTACTCTAAGGTTTCTTCAGTGTTCATGCTCAGTGTAAGGGTAGGGTTAGCAGAAGGTTTAGCACTCCCAGGTAGCTGCTATTTCAGGAGTCCAGCAATGAGTATGCTCCCTCTTTCCCAAGCTGCTGGGATCTAAGGGTGCTTCTGGAAATGCTCCCCAGAGCCACCGAGCTGTCACAACTTGGATTAGGTATTTGTTGTCTCTATTCAAGTTAAATGGTAGGTCATAGGCATGTGAATTATAGAATCTGGGTACAGGATGTCTGTCCAGAAGCTGCCTGATATTTGTGATTACCACGTTACATCCACACCATGAAATATGGGCTTGGGCAGAGAAATTGGCCTGTGGATTGAAACCCCAACCTGGCCTGTTCCTGTGCTGCAGTTTACTTATTGGTAAACTGGAGTAGTGTTTTGTGGGGCTACGTGGTAATCCAGATGATGAAAATTATCCAAGCTAAAACAAGGCTTGTGGGTACAGAACGTATACTGATGAGGATTATTTGGTGATCTGCCTGGCAGTTCAGGTTTGCAGTCATCCAGATGTAGCTGGGATGACTGTGAACAGCTGGATTGGGTCAGGGTGAGGGGATGCTCAGCAGCACCTTCACCACTAAAATCAGTGTATGGGAGAGCAGCACCCTATCATTAAAGTCTGTTATACAACTGATGTCCTTTGATGGTGTTGAAGGTCTTTTCTTTCCTGTATCTCACCCATTACTGTTAATGGGATTTAGGACTGCGCATCAAAAGAAAGCTAGTAACAGTAATGTTGATTTTATAATGCATAAGTATACATTTGCATGATAGATGGGTGGTTAATGTCTCCTGGAGAACTGTTTCGCCCAATAAGATTGGCTCTCAAAGGCTTTTGTGGGGAGCTGTGTTGTTTTGTCATCTGCTTTTTTTGATTTTTGGGTTTAAACAACAACAAAATATAATCAAGTTCATTATAAACATGTAGTTAAATAAATAAAACATAGTTAAAATCTATTAAGGGCAAGCTAGGAAATCACTAATCACGCGTCATTTATTGTATTAAGTATTAGTTTCAATCACATTTTTCCTTCTTGAAAAATGATCTCGTGGAAGCAGGATATAAGGCCGCCTTGATTTTGATTATTCAGACTCTGAACTGGAATCTATAGAACCAGGCTATGAAAACATACCCCATACAGAGGTTTCCAGCGCACTAGCTTCAGGAGACAGCCAGGTATGCCATGAAAATGGCATCTCGGCTTTGGTACCAAAACAACTTGAAGTGAAAAACAGCGATTCCAACGCTTCGCAATAAGATACCCATAATAATTCTAAAAACTGGAAAAAGAAAAAAAAATGCTAACAATCATTAAAAAAGCTAAAAAAAAAAAAAGAAGCTAGAAATGGGACACAGATCAGAAATCCAGTGTGGGAAAGGACGCTTGGATCTACTCACTGGCTTTCTTTCCTTCTTTCTAGACATCTCGCAGCTTCCTGTAGCTGCAGAGCTGTTAAACATTAGCTAATCAAACCATTATTAGTTAGCACAGTATTTCCTGACCCCTCAGTTTGTTTTCAGCTGTGCAGACCTCACTTTGCATTTTTCAGTCTGGAGGCTTAGAGCCATTAAAGTGCGGAGTCAGCAGAACTCTCTGGAATTACCTCTGTTACAGTTTGAAGAAAATGAAATTATCTCTAAGATGTAAACAGTTTCTAATTAAACTCTGAAGCTGTTTATGTTTCCCAACCAGCCTGAGCTGAGCTCTGCACAAAGAAGGCTCCTTTGTTGCCTTTCCCTTTTTTTAATAAAGTTGATATACTGATGTAATAAATTACTTGTGACAGAGCAAGGGCTGTTGTGCCAGCAGTGCAACTGCTGCTTAAAAACCTTAAGCAACATATCCCTATGCCCTAGTAATTTAGCACATTGCATTCTGGTCCTTCCTTTCGTAGGAAACAGCCTTGAGATTAGAGAATAGATTTATGTCAGTCTTCCCCTTAACTCCGAGTAGCCCCACGTCTGCAGTGCATTTGGCATTCCTTTATGTTAATAATTTCCATACATTGCAGATAGATTTAATTGTTGTGGTAAATGAGATCTGCGTTGAAGAATTAGCAGTGTTGGTTGAAATACGTTGTATGGTCCCCAGTCTTTTGCAGGAGTGGGTCACTGTTAACAATTAGCGCACAGAGTACAGGGCAGGCCTTTAAAAGAATAGATATTGCTTTTTGCTTTAATTTAGTCATTCACATTTCAGTAGATGTGCTGTTAGAAGTGCAAATATTTGGCTTTTCTAGTGTATTCCGGAGGAGAAGCCATACAGCTTTACAGTGTGCATTCTCTGTAAGTGAAGCTGACAAGGAGAGAGGTTACTTCTCAAATGAAAGCACATTTCATTTCTGGTGTGATTATTTATAGCGGATACTTAAGGACAAGTCGTGGTTTCTACTATGTGATGTATCCAGAATGGGTACAGTTTTACTGGCTAGGATGCTGGTATGTGAGAGCTCAGCTGCGTTTTGTCTTGTTGGTGTAATATCCATAGAAAATATAGCTCTGTAAGGGGCATTTTTCTCCTGCACTACTGCTATTGCCATGACCCATGAGAACAAATCATATAAGGACATTTCCCTCTATCTTAGCTCTCTGTTTCATCAAAAAGCCTTTTCAACCTGCAGGGATAAATCTGTAGTGCAGTGCATGGAGAATTAAGCGCACAATGTCCAGTTTTAATGGGTGTTAATGAATTCCAAATTCCCAGAGTATAAATGGAAACATACCTTAAAGGTCATATTCCTACGGTCACATGAATGCTCCTTTTTGAACATGTGTTGTATGCCCTGAAGCACTTTAAGGAATTGATGTTGACTTGGAAGGCTGAATCACTGTAATTAAATGATGCCTACAGCTGCATTTGCCACAGTTGTCATGGGAATCACAGAGTCTTTTGTGCCTGGGATAGATGTGCAAAATGTTTAAAATTCAGAGAGGGAAGATGTCCATTTTACCCCAACAATTGCTTCCTGCAAAGTCATTCTTTTTCTTTTCTAATGTCAAAGCCTATTACAAAGTCCCAGACACATTTACTGCAGGATTCTAGTGGCAGAAATACAGGTAGGCTCCATTACAGCATTTAAAACTGAATGGCACAGCTCCAGTGGTGAGATTAAGGTAAGCAACCACCTATTTTAGTGTAAAGGCACTGAAAATAAAGAAGTGAAATAACTTTGGTGTCCTAGGGAGCCTTTGTGGCTGCTTCTAACATAGCATGGAAGCTGTGTTCATCTTTGTCAGTGATGTTCTCTTGGCAGGTGACCAACACTACATGTGAAACCCCGGCTACCTCCAAGTTGGTAGGAAAGCTCCTATGGGCTTCAATAAGGTCAGGATTTCATCAAGATGCCTATGGATTCCTAGATATTTCTCAGAAGTCTTTCACTTCTGTGAATGAAAAAGAAAAGGGAAGCTAGAAAGTGATTCATTGTCATTTTTATGTTTATGAATGTTGTTTGAAAGAATTCCGCTTCCATTTGTCAGAGGTGATGTAGGTGATATGGGATAAACTTTTTTTTCTCAGTGCTTATCTTGTAGCAGAAGAAAGGAAAGTGGAAATGCTGCAGGGGGAACGCAGTCTGATTTCTGGCACTGTTCTGCCTCATTTATCTTTCCTTTGGATCTTCTAAAGAAGAAAACAAGAACTGAGCCATGCTGCTTGCAAGTTAGATACCCCTGTCTCAAAGTCCTGATTTACGAGGAGACCAGGTAGTACAGGTGCTGAGCGAAACCAGCACAAGCCTGTGCCCCAGGAATATGTTGTTTCCAGCTTTTGCAGGGCTCAGATGTTTTTTCTCTAGCACCCACATTTCACAGACTGGCATTTCCATACCCTTCTTTCTCTTACGGCTTGCGTTACTGCTTTCCCCAATGAGCAACTTCTTCACATGCTTTTGCCAGAGGGCCAAATCTCTTCTTGGACTGGGTTCTTCCTAGTGGGGTTTAGTCCTCCTTGCAGTCCTCTTTCCTTAACTTACTGTTTGATCTGCTCACCTGATATTCAGGCTCATCCGTCTGCTGAGGCCAAGTACCCACAGCATAACAGGTCTTTTAAATCAAGCTGGTCACACTGATCACATTGCCTGGGAGGAATAACTGTGTGTGCTTCTTCCATTCTTTAGGGTGCAGTATAACATGAGTTGTATTTACGATTACACACACACAAGATAGGAGTTTGAAAGGGGAAATGGCCATAAATAAATAACATGGGTTGATTTTTCTGTATTACAATTTGGGTTCAATACTCCCTTTAGTTTGGTCTGCTTCTGTTTCTGAAAACATCTTTTGTTCTCCTCCCTCACCCAAACATGCTCTCTATAAAATGATCCTCTCAAAACTGACTTCCCAGGTTATTTTTCTCTCAATCTGCTCCTGATCCATTTAAAAAAGAAGGATTTCATGTTTTTTCAAGGGAAAAAATCAGAATGTAACTGCCTAAGCTGATTGTAAAATCATGTTGGGAACCAAATGAAGTGTCATCATGATGTAGCATTGCCCGAGCATTTCAAGCCAGGTCAAAAAGTGCCTTTTATCTAAGCAGAAATCAGAAGGAAGCTGATCTTCAGCAAGGTTTTTTGAACAAGAGGATGGACCATTTGTCCTTATTTGTTTGTGAGTGCTGAGGGTGCTGTGCTTTGTGTGACAAATTTAAACACAGGCCATTCTGGTCGTGCTTCTTATCCACAGTTTCCTTCATTGCTGGTAGGCACTGTGCGCCTGCTACCCTGCTTTTCTTTAGTCTGGGACCAGACCTGACCCGGCCTTTTCATCCCTCCCTCTGCTATGTGGTGCTTTTTCACTTTTACTGTAGTCAGCATTGGATTAACCTCAAATTCTAAGTAGTAGATTGTGAAACTTGAACTCCCAGCAATCCAGCAAATTTTTATTAATGAGGTAGTGGTCTAAAAGGAAACAGAGCAAAAGATGAGCCAGAGGCAAATTCAAACTGATTATAGCTACTTCCCTTGGCTGTCTGGTTTCCAACAGGAAGAACAGTTGTCTGAGTTCAATTCCCATAGAGCTTTTGCAATGCAGATAGCTCCAACATAGAGTCAGAATACTGTCAGCATTGATAAATCGGTTCAGTATTGCTTCACCCCCAGAACACAGAAAGGAAAGTCACAAAAGGCCTCTCAACAAGAAAAAACTTCTCTGACTGTATATTTGTCAAAGGAGAAGTAACTGCTAATAATGTTTTATTTGGCAATTTTGTGACTGCAGAAATATCATGCCATGACCGTGGATACTGTATAAAGCCATTAAGTGTGGTTCCTTTGCACAAAGTATTTTTCTGAACCAACCAGCGCTGCTTTCTGCCCTCAAGTCTCACATTCACTACTATAAATCTGCCTTTTTGAATATTTCAGGTAGTTAAATCTTTACCTTTGGTGTAATGGGAGAGGTCAAGTCTCAGGTGAGGCTATGACAATCCGATCTAGACACCTGAAGTCAGGTTACTTGAATGCATTCTGAGAGTCTGCACCACCCCAGGGCGATATTAAAATGAACCTAAAGCATTTGTGTGCGAAGTTTAATCATTTACTTGGAAAGATTTTCTTTTCAATAACCCTGGAAATTTCATTATAGCACAAAAAACCATTGCCACTGCACAACAATTAAATTAACCACTGGTGTGATATAGCCACAGTGATTTATTGGATGTGTAAAATCTGCCAGGTAGTGAACACGACAAAAGCTGTAGGGGAAATCTAGGCTTGTTTTTAAATCACTGACCACGAACTCAGACAGCAAGAGCTTTGATGTCATGCAGGACTACATGGCCCAATTCCGTGCTCTACTTTATTGATGCTCTAGGGATTAAAACTATAAAAAAGGAGCAAGAGAGTGAAAAATAGGCTAGAAAATAAGTTTGACTTGTCAGACATCGCCTGCCTTTGGAAGCAAACTTCCCGTTTCAATACTTTACATACATATATAACCACTCTACATTTTTAGCTAAATCCTTCTAATACTGCAGAAAAAGGTGTGCCACATCAGTTCTGGGACTGGTGTCTTGTACAAAGCTCTATCGTGCTGTTTACAAGGGCCTCCACATCTTCCAGGAAGGTTCCAAAGGAACCTCCAGTTTACCCCTTCCTCTCAGTTGTCCTGGATGTTTGCCATTTGCAAAAGCTTGGGGCGGGAGACAACCTATGTATTATCTTCAGGGTCTCCCTTTATTGCGCTTGTGGGATCTACTCTAAAACTGCATTTGTGTCTTTCCCCCTCAAAAGTGCTTATAAAGGAAGACATTGTTTCAATAATAGATTAAAAAGCCTTTCCATATTATGGCACTTGTCTGATTTTAAACAATTGCTATTGAAACATGAGGTGTATGAAGTAATGTACAATGACAGAACTTGATACATGAAGGGGGCTGTAGTATTTGAGCACCTATTTCAATATCAAAAGAAACTGAATATTACCTCCTGCTTAATACCTAATTCTGTGAGGTTCTTTGTGCTTACTAATTCATTAACATACATGCTGTACAGAATAGCTAAAGTGCCAAAAAATGTCATCTCATAGCAAATTCAGTTTTATTCTATTTTATCCTATGTCTTAGGAGACCGTAAGAAGTTGTTTTCAGGAGATGGACAGCAGTAATGTCTAGGAGGTTAAATCCAAGGGGGATGCTTTTTAGTGGGAAAGAATTATGTCAATTAGATCAAGAGTTAGAGGAGGCTGGAGAATTGTCATAGTTCCTTGAAATCAACACCTCACTGGGCCTAGAAACATTCATGTCGCTTGAGCTTCCCCCTTCTGGAGGTTTATTGTTGTGTTACTCTCTTTACTGCTGGCTTCTTTGCATGGGAAAATCACTTATACCTGAATTAACGAAAGCAACCAAAGTTACAAACGCCCTATTTTTAGGATCCTATGTTAGACCTGGCATATGCAACAGAAAGCTACACACTTGCGCACAAGTCATTCTGTAGAGTCTGAACAAAAGGGAGCTCGAACTCACATCTTCTGCTTCTAGTAAAAGGATCTGAGTTGCTCTCCTTGTCTCCAGTTGTGAGCCAGTGTGCAGCCAAAAATCGAGAATCATGGGGACTAAGGAGAGCAAGTATTGTTATTTGTGAATCTCAGAGGGTCCGAGGATCAAGACAGACACAAAGAGATGCTGTGATGCTCAGTTCAGACAAGGTGTCATGGAAAGTGCTGGAAATTCAGGTGCTTGACTAGTGAAATTACTGACTCAGAGGCCTGGGACTCCTCTTGTCTTTGAGCACCTTCATGCTCCTAAAAAGCAAAGCTTATGTCTTAGCTATTTCCAGACGCAGCCTTTCAGGCTTGGTTTTTCATTCATTCTGGGAAAAGCCCATTCCCAGTTTTCTGCACCTTTGGAAATGAGGTAGTCAACAATTGTTTCAATAAGTATGCTCCAGAAAAACAAAATGCCCTTTTAAAATTAATATAATCTCCAATTATCATATTACCTCAGGGAGGAAGGCCTGGTGGTACTTAATAGAGCTCTTTGGGGCTGTTGTGCATTTTAATTGAGTGAATAATTGTAGAACACTTCAGGGCCTATTGGTAAAAAGCTCTGCATAAACATTACCATAATGCTGAATAATCAGGTTGCAACATGAACTGAAATAAATGAACCCTATAAATAGATATATAATTCATATATACATATAATGTATTTGTATATATATACCAACGTTTTAGAGAGAACAGGCAGTTACTTTATAAAAGTTCTACAGTTCTTGAATAAGAAAAAGATACTGAGATTGGACAGTGATAATCAGAATAGCAAAAATGCTAGTTTTCAAGATACTGTGAACTTGCAGTTTATCCTTCTTTGCAATGCTTAGAGAATTGCCAGAAGCATTGATGGTGTTACAGCTTCACTGAAGCTTCTTGAGAAACAGCAAATATGTTAGTTTATGGTGGAGGAACAGGGAGGAGATAGATCCAGGGTACTAAATGTTTAGGTGGCTGAGGATGTAAATAGATATGGTTTGGAGGAACTAAGGGAGTTTCACTTCAGATGGCTTTGCCAAAGTATAGCTGCAATGAAGTGGTAGGGTTTGGAATGGAGCAAAGCCCTCCTGCCACTGTGCCTCCAGGCGTTATCTAGATGGAGCAATGGGAAAGACACTGATGACGACCATGGCATACCCGCCTTGGAGGTGGTACCGGTGCTAGGTCTGTAGCTGATCTGGACTACCTTGCATGAATCAGTAGCCACTCTTTCTCCTGGATGCCTTCACTGTCTGATCTCTTAAGACTATAATTTTCTGGGGCAGTGACTGTTTCTGTGCTTGTACTTTCTTGTTATTCAGCCCATTAGGAAGGGGAGTGCCCCAGAAATAGAAATGATGGAGATGAACTTTCATAGTTCATGCAAAAAAGAAAAGCCTATGCTGGGTAACTCGGTGCTATCACAAAGAATTCTCTGTTCTGAAAAGGGACTTGACACAGTGATGATGCCACTTCACTTAGTTAATGAAAAGAGCCATCTAATACAGGCTAAATGCAAAACTGCATAAAGGAAACGGGCATTTGAATGGCTTGAGTGCTTGAAATATAAATGAATGGGACAAGACCAGACTCTCTTTCTAAAAGAACCAATTACCAGGCATCCTCTTACTACTGTGAAGCTCTCATTTGCAGGAGCACTCAAAGCTTTTTTTGCTGGGAACTGGGATGTGCAGCGTTTGAGATTAAGCACATCTTTTATGCACTAAGGAAACACTGAGGAATGCTATGGATTCAAGAGGGGTAGAAAGAATCTGAAATTGTTTTCCTTGATGCAAACCCACTGACGAGACTGATGTAGTGCTGGGCAAAATTTGAGTTCTGTAGAGTTGCATCCACAGCCAGAATGGTTTGACAAAATGATCCATTGTGTATTAAATCTGCAGATTCAGACAGTGTAGAAAATATGTTGGCTACTCAGCATCCTACAAGAGGAATTAAGCTGGAGGAAAGTTTCTCTTCCCAACTGCCTAAAAACAAGGGTCTCTGAAAAAAAATATCCTGAGTGAAGGATAATGGAATTTACTGATTGCTAGTGAATGGTTTTACCTCTGGGATGTTCTCCAATGGCCTACATGAGCTGGTGGCTGAGGGTTTTTCCAATAGGATAAGTGCCTGAGCTACCACAGGAAGCACAAATATTCCTCTTCAGTATGTTACTGAAATCTTGGACATGGGTCAAGACTGACTTTACTGTGCAGGCCCCATTACCTTTTCCCGCCCAAAGGTAGTCCTTCCAGGTGAGGTCTGAAGCCTCTTAACAGAGTAGTGCACGAAAGCTTCCTGTATGTGTTTAAAGGATGAGTTTCCTTCACATGGCCATTGCTTCATCACTTTTGCACAAGCTCCAGATCCACTTAAACATTGTGGCTAATGCCGCTGACATCTGATATCTAGAGCTTCCCTTCCCATCTGCCAAGCATGTCACGCGTCTGATGAAACAGCTTTAAAATTGCAAAGACAGCCAAAATGCAACCCAAAATTAAAATGATCAAATGCGGTGGCTGTTACATGGGATTATTCTTTGTCAAAAAAGATGAAGAATGGTTGTGTGTCGGAATAGCACAGTATTAATCCTCAGTTATGCTTCCAATGAAATACTAACTGGAACCAACTGATGTGGGATCTTCTCTTGCATGGTGTGGTTACCCTTCAGTTGCTCTGTTTCCACTAGTTATGCTCATCTCTGGTTTTATTTGGGGCTTACTTAGTAAAGAAAGAGCATTTTCAGAAAATGCCATCGAATAACATGTGCTGTACGGATGTCAGCTGAGGAAATCAGCGTCAAGAGCAGGAAGAGTCAGAAGATGAATGGATTTCTTAGTTCAAAATAGGAAACAGCTTGAAGTTCCTCTGAGGGGAAACAGAAACCTCATTCATTAACAATGACATTGTTTCACCTCTGGTACAGAGTAAGGAGTCTGTTCTGCCAGTAAGGGACAGACACATCTCACATTCATGCAAATGACCCTGAGCATTCATGGATACAAAGGAACACCCTAGAATATTGACAGTTTTGACTGGTGAGCTATTTTTATGATCTGTGTGTGGCTGAGACATATGGCACAGGAAAAAATGCGTCATGTGTGCTCCTGAATTGATTTCAGTCTGTGTATGGTATGTATGTCTCCCTGTCTCATCTCAGCGGATATCAAAGTAAATCTGTGTCACTGAAGTGAAGGGTCTCGCCTGGATGATGCAGTATTCATTTATTCATACTTTGATATGAGGATCATGTCTGATCAAGCAGTCACATACTTTGTGCAGGGTTTATCAGTTGGATATCTCTGGGTTTCTTGCTTTTCCCTGGTGTTTGACAGTAGTGCGCATCCATCCACTTGTTCATAGTCACGTACACAAAATTTTGTGGGTTGGGTTTTTTCCAGGCTAAGAGCAGGACGACAATTTGTGGTGTCCAGTTAAGAACATCTCCAATTACCCAATCTAAAATGGTCAGTAGGAGGTTTCCTAAGTGCCTTTATTTTCTGTTCCATTACTCCAAGTACCTTCCCTGTTTTCCCCTGGGGCCCAGAGCTGCAGTTAGCAGCCTGACTCCTACCTCATGCCATTCTGAAATGTCTTTATTTATCTTAGACTCTCTCATTTTGCCAAAACATTGATATTTTCCAGAAATCAGCTTTTTAAGTGGAAATGCCTGTTAACTTTCTGAGGTCATATGTCAGTGAATCACAAAACTGTTTAGTTTAACCAGACAAGCCCTGTAGTGATACACGAAAATTATTCTCTTCAGAGTCATGTTTATGTTCTTTTCCAATGAGCTGGCTGCCTTATTGCAAAGTAATCTGTAAGGGGTAATTTTGAATAGGCACAAAATAAGTCCCTTTCTGCAAGGTATCCATAACCTTTCTAGAAGATCCTAATTAACCCCCTTATGTCAGCACAGGAAGCTCCATTGCATTTGTGATTGTCAAACGTTTCTTTTTCTTTAATAGAAGCGATCCCTTTCTGATACTTACAGGCATCGTCATTCACAAAGCAAGCTTTTCATTTCAGGATATTAAAAACAACAGTAGATTAATCGAAGTCTGAAGTTCAGCAGTGCAGAACTTCCATCTATTATCTTGCTTGTCCATAAAGATTATGCCCTAATAACACATGAGTGATACAAAGCATTCAGTGAATAAAGTCCAGTCATTATCAGGTTGGCTCCCTGTGTGGCTATAATGTTGAATTACTGCTGGACCATGGAGCAGCAGCGACCGAGATACTGAGATTTAGGGGAGATGCTGTTTTACGATCTGTATCATTTGGTTCTGATACAGATTCATCATAACTGTGTGCACATCTCAGTGCAGAGAGGGTTTAGGACATGAGGCTGATGGCCAAACCCAGGTCACTTTACGTCATACAAAGAGTCAGTCTGAAAATGTCCATTAGGAAAAATGGAATTAAGTTCTCCAACAAGGCCAGGTTGGACAGGGTTTGGAGCAACCTGGCCTAGTGGAAGGTGTCCCTGCCCACAGCAGGGAGCTGGAACTGGATGAGCTTTAAGTCCTTTCCAACCCAAACCATTTCGAGATTCTATGAACAGAAAAAGACATTATCTGGTGATATCCGTACTGCATCAGACCATTTTGCTAACATTGCCCATGTGTTTTGCAAAAGAAATCAAAGCCGCTCTGTGCCTGCAGAGTAGGGCCAAATCCTGCTCTCAAAAATGTGAATTTAAACATGGGTATTTTCATTTGTGTCTTTACAGTCATCCTAATTTAAAATAAGAACTCTATTTGCTTTGGTTATGTAGTTCCCAAGCTTGACTTTGATGAATTGCAGAAGCAGGCTCTTATCAAGTAACATGGTGGTTTTTCTCTTCTTTTTTTTCCTGAAAAGAGCAGGGATTTTGCCATACTGCAGAGCAAGATGAATTAATTTGTCACTTGAGGCTGAATTTTCCAAGAAGGATTAGGATGTTCTGCAGTCCTGTAAATGCAGGCTTCCTCCTTGCAAGCCCAGCATTTCTTTAGGCTCATGGTCAAAATTAACATTACAGTTACTTATGCAAAAGAGGGAGAAAGAATTCCAAATGTGAACACTTCCAGTCCTTAACAGCAGCTACAAATTTAAGTGAAAAAGATGGAAATTCCCTTATTTATAGTAAGAAATCATTATAAAGGTCTTTGGCTCAATTTTACAGCAAATAGTTTTATCTCCATCCTATGTTGAAGGGTTAAAAAAATCCACACAAACTTCTTTTCATTGCACAGATGTGCTAAAAGGTCACCAATGTGACAGGAGAGAGATGTTTTCATCTGATAATACTACCTTTCTTTTAATCTTTGTGTACTTTTCTTCTAGCTATCCATTTCCCATGGTATTCAGTAGCTGCAGTAGAAAGGACCTGGAAAACAGCCTGGAAAAAGGAGTGGGAATGTGTCTGTTTAACTTGCCTGAAGTCAAGGAGTCCTTTGGTGGACAGAAGTGTGGGAATGGCTATGTGGAAGATGGAGAGGAGTGCGACTGCGGGGAGCCTGATGTAAGACACCACCTGAGAATTCCTGCTCACCTCCTGTCTGCAGGTTTTTAACAGTAAAGGATTGGTTCGGCATGTTTAACACTATTTGGTGTGAAACAAAACTCTCCCTTTTCTGCTTCTGTCTTATCAGCTTAAACCTCAGAGTCCTCAGAAATGCAGGGATTTTCTGCTTGGCTTGCATCTGAGTTGCTGAAGTTCAGGCAGGGCTTTAGTTAATAATGTGCTCGATTCTCCACTGGAGAACAAACTCTCATGGCTTCTTTAACAGGCTATCCATTGCTAACTGTCAGGTTACTGGCAACAGAAATTCTATTAAGTACTAGCTAAGAAGCAAAACTCAAGATAAATTTCATAGAATCATAGAATCGTGAAATGGTTTGGGTTGGAAGGGGCCTTAAAGCTCCTCCAGTTCCACCCCCTGCAGCAGGCACGGACACCTTCCACTGGACCAGGTTGCTCAAAGCCTCCATCCAGGATACAATTGAAGGTTTGTTTCCATATGTGAGAAGCCACTCTTATATTAATATAAATACTTGTATACATCTTACTATTAGCTAAGTATTTTTTTCCTTGCAGACAGCTTCAGTTTTTAGGTCCAAGACCTTTCCCTCCTTCGCTATGAGGTTTTTCTTTGCTGTTGGCCAATAACCTTGCTAACATAAACAGTATTTTCCACCTCCCCAAAAGGTTGCTACTACTTTAGGGATTGTTCCATTTAGTTTAGCAAATGTATCAGATGACTCAGATCAAGAGGTGATAGGAAAACCTGGAGGGGGGGTCAAATAATATCTGAACTGACATCCTTATCCCTTTGGCATCCCGTGCTTATTGGTTATATTGAACTTTCCTCAGATGACCTGAATTAAATATATCAGTAGATGTGAATTTGTTTCATGTGAGAAATATGGTTCTGCAGACAAAATAGATCAGGGCAGTTAAAACAGCGAGATATTGCTGTATCCTTACTATGCAGTGTATTGGATTTACACAAGCCATAAGGATTTCCTGACAGTTCACTCATTCTTCAGGGTAACAAGGTTGGAGGAAGCAGGCTTATCTTGTTTAAAGTCAATAGAGTGCAAGTAGCTTGCAAATATCTTTCTAACCCAGTTATCTTTCTCTTTTTCATTTTTGAATGCTAGTGATACCTTTTCAAGTCAAAGCCACTTAACATCAGCAAGCACTGACTTGTTTTGCCTCTTCTTTCTATGTTTTTCCTTTTTACTTATATTGGAAAATTGCAGCTTGGGCCCAATTAAAATTAATATGGAATTTACTGCAATATTCTGAGAGGTACCAGCAACCCCACAAGATTCATTAATAATTCAGTGCCCAGCCATTTATGTCGGCTGAGTTTTGTCAGTAGTGTTGCAGTATTTGATGGTATAGAAAGCTGTACAGTAAGGCATGCTAGCGGTATTTTATCAGTGATCAGAATTAAATACCTTGTATCAAAACAGGAGAATTGACAATATTTTCTCCTCAAAAAGGGCATCAAATCTCATGGTGTGACTGGGATGAGAATGCCACATACAAGGAAGGAAAAGAGGCGTGGAAGGGTCTATAAATGAATCTCTGGCTCCATAGTACAGTCAAAGGAGCTTTGCTGCTTATTTAAATGGAGATCTCTGCATGTGAACTTTCCTCTCTTGATGATATTTAATTTGAATTCATCATCCAAGTGGGGATAAAACACTGGATAGGCAGAGTTGAAGAGAATAGAAAAGAGGGCAGAAGTGAGATGTTTGGATGTAGCTATGCACAACTCATTAGTAACATCAGTGAGGGCTGTCAGGGTAGAGTGACCAGAAACAAAGCCAGGCTATGAAAAAAAAAAGCTAGGATGCTGAGCACAGCCATAAAGGATGTCACAGTTTGCAGGGTTACCTTCAGAGCCAGAAACAGCAAGTGAACAGATGACTGTGGTCTTGTGGAGCAAGACCATGGTAAGTTGAAGAGAACATCTTCTGAGAGTAGGAGGAGGTAAAGGCCAGGCTGGACATGGCTTGGAGCAAGCTGTTCTAGTAGAAGGTGTCCCTGCCCATGGCTGGGGATTCGAACTGGATGAGCTTTAGGGTCCCTTTCAGCCCAAACCATTCTAGGATTCTGTGAAATATCAGTCTGAATATGTAGATGTAGGTGGTTGATAGGGGTATTTCTCCTTTAAGTAACATATTAGCCTTGTGTTGAGGTCTGTGCTCCTTAGCTGTAGGCAGCAATGGATTTATGAGGGTGGAGGGACATGAGTGTAGCACACATCCCACCCTTCAGTCAGCTTGGCAAATGCTAATGCAGTAGGGACTGTTTGACCACCTATATCCACACTATGGTCTCATATTCATCCACCGCTGGCTGTCATCTTAAGTACAACGACGTCGGCATGCCCACCACCAGACCAAAAGTGTAAGACCTGACCCATGATGATATTACCAATTAAGATCCAACTTCGTTTTGGGTCATATCACCAAAAGTGTCTGATGTGCTACAGTGTCTGAGAACAGAGGGATAATGGAAAGATAGAAGAAAGAGAAGAAAACAATTCCTTGGTTCCTGAGAAGTAAAAAGTGACAAATGTGGCTAATCTTATAATGGGCTGCAAGGGGGACCAGAAAAGTACAAATTGGTAAATCAGAAGTCAAACAAATTACTTCCAAATATAATTAAGAGCTAGTGCCTGAACAGTTGTGACATGCCAGGGATGAGTCAATGCAGCTTTTGTGCCAGGAAATCTTGTCTTACAAACATTTCACAGTGCTCTGAAGGACTTAACAAGTGGATGGGTAGGACTGACACTGTTAGTGCACCCTGTTAGGAGTTCAGAGGGGCTTCAGACCAAAGCCTCTCTATGAGACGAAGCAGCTGCAGGATGAGAGAATATTACATGGGCAAAATATGGTTAAAAGATAGGAAATACAATCAGGTATAAGGCATCCATTTCATGCAGTGGAAGATTTGCTGTGATGTATCCATAAGATGTGTCATGGGGAGTACACAATTCAGCATACTCCTAAACAGCCTGGGAAGAAGAATAGTCTTGAATTTGCTGATGACGTTAGTTAGGATGGTAGAGAGAAGAGCTGGCTGTGAAGAACTGCAGCAGAACCTTCTGAGACAGCTGGACTGGGCATTAAGATGACAAATGGGATTCAGTGTGGGGGGATGCACATTCCAAACATCACATTTTAGATGATGGACTCTGAGCTGACTCTGACCATAGAGGAACAAGACTTCATATTGCAGTAAATAGCCTCATGAAAATGTCAGCTCACTGCTCAAGAGTAGTCGAAAAGGTAAATAGGCTGTTAGAAATTACTAAGGAAGAAATAGGAAAGCAAAACAAAGCACCAGTAGACCCCCATAAATCTGCACTGTGCTGAGTCTGAAACTGCATGTGCAGCTTTTTCCTACCCCTCCCTGATCTCAGGAAGGATAAGGCAGAATGAAAAAGGTTGAAAGAAAAGCAATGAAGTGATTGAAAGTTCTGAAGGGGCTCTGGACTGAAAAGGAAGAAAATGAAGGAAAACACGATAGAAGCTGATAAAATATGAGTGAAATAGAAAGTGTGAGTAAGGAGACATTGTCCCCAGCAAGAGCTGTGTACATGAAGGTAGAAAATGGCAGGTTTCAAGCAAGCAGAGGGAGCTGCTCCCCAGACTGTGTGTGAGTTCCTTTCCACTGAATGTTACAGTTGCTGAAAGTGCCAGTGAGGCCAAGGAAAGCCAAACTAGGAAGGCATCATGTATGTGCATTCACATTCTTGTTCTTCACCATCTTCTACTGGCTGGTCTTGGGGACACAAGGCTAGAAGGGTTATAGGCTGATCCAATGTGGTCTGTCTTGTGACCTTAGAAAAGACGGGGTGAAAACAAGGTGTACCTGGCATCATGTAGGTCATGCTAGTATTGTCATTGTGTTAGTATGTTTGAGATGCTCTGATGAGCCCAGGAGACCTACACTAAGAAACCCACTCCCATTATTGCTCTGGTTATCAATAATAACTAATAGTAATAAGCTACAACACAGCAGTACTTTCGGGTGGCAGCCTTTAGCCTGCAGAAGCCTTGTGAGCCTTTTGTTTGCTTTCCTGTTTATATTAAAACCATTCCTGACAATTTAATAGCCCAGGCACAAAAACCTTTTACCAAGCTCATTCCCTACAATGGGTAATAAGTGAGTGAGCTATTGGAAATTTCAGAGGCTGCAGTAACATCATTCAAAGAGCTGTGTCTTTATCCCAGTCTGCCTGTGGAATGCCAATTGCTTTCCATGGCTGGCTGGCGTATGGCTAGATGATGGGGTATAGAGGCTGACTGTGTCAGAAGTACATTAGTTGGACTGACATTGCTTTCCTCCACTCTCAAATTGCTATTGAAGTGAATCCATAAACTGTGCTTTTGTGCAGAGGAGCGTTGCGTCTTAAACACAGCAGCTGCAAAGAAATACTTGTTTAGCCTGCTGCCTTCCAGCATGATCCAAAATAGGTGCAGGAAGTTGTTCCATTGCTTCAGAGCAGCGCAGTTAGCTTTGTGTATTCAGGCAGATGTTATCTAAGAACACAGTGAAATGCTAAGGATCGTTTTGCTCTTTATTTGTGAGTGCAAGGGTAGCCTTCTCATCTAGTTGGAAAGCTTTGCAAAAGCCAATAAGGTAGCAAGAGGGTGTGAACATCATTCTAACCCACTTATTTCTCCTGTGTTCCCTATATTGTTAGTGATCCCTTGTTAAGTCAAACTGACTTGACAGAGCTGAAGAGCAATTTTATCTGCTGCTATATTTGTTAGGGAGATATGAGATTCCAGCACAGCTGATGTAACTTGCAGCTTGTGAGCATAATCTTGGAAAAACAAATCCATTAATTTCCTACTAGCTCGTTCGACTGAGAAAAAAGTTTGCAAAAGCCCACACATGCCACCATTCGTAAGTGTGAAATTGGGATGTATCAGTGAGTGAGTGCAATTCATACTCATTTTATTTCTCAAAGCTCTATTACTGGCATACCCTGATAAGAGGTTACATGAAATAGTGTCATCATCTTTCTTTGTGGCAGCTACCAGTCCCCACGCAATACAGAAGTCTGGTGAGCAACTATCACAAAAGAGAGAGCTGTAGTCATGATGCTCAGTAACTGCAGCACAGGTCCTGAATCCTCACTGGAGGCAATGGAATCATTCCACTGATTTTTGTGGGAATAAGATGCCATACTACTCTATCAGGATTGGTATCAGCATACTTGAGTTGTTTGTGGTATTTGGGATTAGATCTATAGCTAGAATAAACCAGCCTTCCTCAATGGCTGCTCTGGTTTCACTACAATTACTGTGCTTGTTGAAGCTAAGGACAGACAAGACTGTTTGGATCAAGCTATAGACTTTCATGTATAATTCATTATTTCATGCCTTGCTTTTCTTGGCAGAGCTATAGGCAGCCTCTTGATTTACAGCTCACTGTGACTTCAAGTTATCTGCTCTAAATTTATTCTCCATCTAGGAATGTACAAACCGGTGCTGTAATGCCACTACCTGTACTTTGAAACCAGGAGCAGTGTGTGCACATGGACTTTGCTGCGAAGACTGCCAGGTGAACCAGCGGAAACCTCTCTTACCTATATGGGGCGGGTAGAATTCCATAATCTTCCCAACTGCAGAGCAGTGAGCAAGGATGGAGAACAATCAAATTGGTATCATTAAGCATTAAGACGCTCGCATTTCTTGTAGGCAATTGAAACACTTCTCAAGTTGTAACAGTTATAGAAAGAGCAGATAACAGACTCTTGTAATGGTGCCTGTGCTGTTTGTAGCCACTTCACCTGCTCATGCAAAACCTCTCCTTTTCCACGAACTTCTATATGCTTTGATTTCTTGTCATGCTTTTCATGTTGTGCTCTGGTAAGCAGTCAGTAAATGCTGGCCACTTTTTAGGAGAAGGCTCTTAAAATATTTATTCTATCAACAGCATGTGCATTTTTAATGGCAGATCATCAGCTCTCGTGGACTCCTAACCTGCTATAAAAGCTAACTTGCTGCAGGCATTTACCTTCTTGAATTCTCAGCCCATCTCTTGCATATGGGCCAATAAAGCTTTCAGCATGTTTCCATTGTGTCGGTGGCAACCATCTGCCTAAAAGCTCAGTAGCAGCAAGCTATCAAAACAGCCAGCAAATGCTTTTTAGCAAAATCAATCTTTATGTCTTTTTGCCTTTTAACCAAAGGCGCTGTGGTGATGCAGTTTAAATTCAGCGCTGCTCCCAGAGCGCACCCATCTTTTGTGGTTGCTGTTGATTGGTGAATGTTCAGATTGGCACATTTCACCATTGCCTACTGGTTACCTTCAGCTCTGGAATAATGTAGTTATCCAGGGAAATCAGGACAGGACAGGGACACTTACATGGACTAGTTGTATAATTAAGTTGAAGATGATCTTGATGCCCATGACAGAGTGATTTTTCCATGAGGAAATACACCTCATCCCAGGAAGCTGAATCCAGAGTCAAGTGGACTGGTATCCTCATGAGCCATAGCATAAGATGTAACATAATGTTACGTGGTCAGCTGGCTGCCCTGGTCACTGCAGTGCTGTTACAGCCACAGGCATGAAGATGTTTCTGCTCTGACTTTTCTGGTCTTTTTTTGCTGTAGAGCATCCTTGGCACTACAGCCCAAAATGTTTCTGTGCGCATGTGTGATTGAAGGGGGCATGCGGAAAACTTTGGTTCCTATTTGCAAATGAACAAAATCCTGAGTTTACTTTATGACCCAAGCCGTATGAGCCATGTTTGCAGCTGCAACTTCAGTTTGGCCCTCCTTCCTGCCAAACCCTTCACAACATGTGTCAAATAAATGTCTTTAGATTGCTGCATAATCCTTATGCTGTCCTCTGTGGTCAGCTGGTGCAAAGCCAGTGGAAAAAGCTGTCCATGTGCTGCATGGGTTATACCGCTGCATAGCTCTCATTGATTGGAAGTACAGCAGTTAAAGTTGTTCTTTGTTTTGCAGTTAAAACCAGCAGGGATTTCTTGCAGAGAGTCAAGTAATTCCTGTGACCTGCCGGAGTTCTGCACAGGAGCCAGCCCTCACTGCCCAGCTAATGTGTACCTGCATGACGGGCATGCGTGCCAAAGGGTGGATGGCTACTGCTACAACGGCATATGCCAGACCCATGAGCAGCAGTGCATCACACTCTGGGGCCAAGGTGAGTCTAAGAACCCAGAGATCTGTTTATGAGATAGACTTGGGGACAAAAAAACATGTGATTTGGAGGCGTTTTATACGGTACCAATCTGCATCTATTCTTTTCTGAAAGGGAGAACTGAATAATGAGAGAATCATTTTGCTATTCATTTTATCCCTGATTTGCAGTCATGTTCATTTCTTGCAGCAGGAGGTGGAGAGCAACAGCAACTAGGTTCATTCTGCAGCACTGCAGCAAATGGCAAGGTGAACTTAGACAAATCATTTAACTTTGACTTTGATATGGCCTTATGTCATCTTGCGAAGCGCTGAATGGCCTTGACAGGTTGAAATCACATCCCTTTTCTGACTGGTGTGTAAGCTTCCTTCTGTGCCCTAAATTGCTCATCTGCAAAACATACATGTCTGTCTACATGCCAAAATAGAGCTGAGTATTTGATATTAACATAAAATTCTTGGATCATTGTGTATATTTTATTGATTGGTGTTACCTGTAAACCTGTCTCCTGAATAGCGTATGCAGACTGTGCACTGAGGAAGAAAAAGATTTTTTTCTCCATGGTAATATACTTCCTTTTTGTAAAACTCTGGTAGCATGAAGTCTTGGGTTAGCCCAAATGGATGATATCCCAGGAAATCCATTCACCTTTCTTGTGGCCCTCCCACTGAAACAGAATTATGGAATCATAGAATAGTTAGGGTTGAAAAGGACCTTAAGATCATCCAGAAATGCAAGTATTAACTCTGAATTTTGTTATCACATCCTGCATCACTGGGGACAAATCCTTCATCTCACCCCACTTGCAAATGGGAAAACCACTTTTACCTCTCCTGAGGAGGAGCGTTATTTAGAGATAGATTTAATTATTTCTTTTAAACTAACTATTTCAGCTCCCTTCGCCTCTTTCAAGTCAGTATCTCTCTGCCTTTAACTCTGTGCTGAAACATGTGGATCAATATACTAAAACATAGATTCTTCCCTTGGTCAAAACCCTCATCAGAAGTCTACTGAAGAATTTATGTTTTATTTAAAAAAGCATTAAAACATGTCAAGAACTAATACCACTGATGTAGATAACAGGTTAGCTTGGTCATGTGGGTCTAAGAACCTGTTAGAAGAGTTCCAGTTCAAAACCAAACTCCTCATGTGGAACGAAACATGCATCTGATGCACTCCTCTGAATCCCTGTCGCATCGTAGAGGTAATATGAGCTCATATAGGCATGCACAATTATAGCCTCCAGTCAGTCATACTGGGATTTCTAATCCCCTGGATACAGAGATATTTTCTCTTGCATAAAGCAAAAATCTCCTTATGAACCTGTTTCCCATGCCATGGAAAGATGCTCAGTCAGGCTGTTAATGATTTTAGATGCTGAGAAAAACTCAGCTACAGGTCAGGGAGCTGAATTGCTGCAACTCCCTTGCCAGCTCTGTTTCCCAATTCAGCAAGTCCTCCAAACCCCCTGGGCTCCTCTGATTCTTTCTTGTCTTCTTTCCTGGGACTATTCAACATGAGCACTGTTGTGTGTGGAGTCTCCAGTGATTGAGGCTACAGAGGTCTGATTATGAGAAAGATGACTTTGTTAAGAACAGAATTCAAAACCACTTTAATTGGAATACACTTATTTGTCTTGGGAATACCCAAAGATGAAGATTTTGAAGGGGAGGATGGACATTACCAAACCTGAACTGAAAGGCTTAATTCTTATCACAATTTTGGAAGCATAAATGGGAATAATGCCAGTAAAGTAAACACTCAAACAGTGTAGTAGATGGGATTCAAGCAAAAACCAAGGCCTCTCTTCGGGATTTAAAGACTATGGATGTTAATATCCACTGTTTGATCACACTTCATCTGGTTGGAGTATGAGTAGATGTGGGGTGGAATGGGAACAGAGCTAGCTGGGTCATGCAGTTGGAAAAATATCATGGTAGAGGTATAAAATCTTTCTCATAATCACAGAATCATAGAACAGTAAGGGCTGGAAAGGACCTTAAGCTCATCCAGTTCCAACCCCCCTGTCATGGGCAGGGACACCTCCCACTAAACCATGTCACCCAAGGCTCTGTCCAACCTGGCCTTGAACACCGCCAAGGATGGAGCATTCACAACTTCCTTGGGCAACCCATTCCAGTGCCTCACCACCCTTACAGTAAAGAACTTCTTCCTTATATACAATCTAAACTTCCCCTGTTTAAGCTTTAACTCGTTACCCCTTATGCTATCCTATCTTTCCAGCTTTGCTTGCAGAAGAAAGAGGGACTTGACATTTGAAGATGTTGTCTCTGGACTTCCTATCAAAAAGATACATTCCAACATTTTGCATATTGTTGTAATTGATTAGAATTGTTGTTAACAGTGTGTTTGTGGAGTGAAGAAGTGTGGGGTTTTTGAAAAAAGAATCTATATTTAAAGAAAAACTTGATCACAATCATTAATTCCTTTTTGCTTCTTCACAGTTGGAGAAAGCTATGCAGAACAAAATACAATAACTTCTCCTAAAATAATATTCAGTATATTAAATTCCTTATCAATATCCTCTTTTGTATATCTTCCTTTATTCATCCGGCTACAGATGTCCAGTAGCCCAACGATAAACATCAATCTTCATATTTTTAGATCTAGTTGAAGAGAAATGATGAGCACTGTCAGAGCTTGTTTACTTTAGGATAAGCAATAGGAGCCTGTTTCCAGAAAGAAGTGTTTGCATTTCCTGGAGGGTTTTTTTGTTACTTTCAACAGATAAATTCAAATCAAATAGGGGAATATGTTTTGTTATTCCCTAACTGCAATAGCTGGAAAGCTTGGTGTGAAAGAGGGGAGGAGCACCTGGGGGCCATCTCTGAAAACACCACAAATTCTCCTTAAAGTTCATTCAAGTCTGCTCCCAGAACTCACAAATCTCTTTCTCTCTTAGCTTAATTCATATCCTTAAAGAGCAACAGGCATGAATTGCTTGTGACCTTCTTTGTTTCATATTCAGAAATACCAAATTGCTCTGTTCTGACCTATTGATAATAGTTGGACTACAATCAATACGTGTTTATGTAACGTCTGGGACTCCATTGGCATTTTCTGGGAGCAACTAGACACACAAAGTCACTTAAGAGAGAGATATTACTGATTACCAAAGAATAGAAGATTCTCATCTTTAGACTCATGTCATTTTCTGCATTGACAGGAAAATGACTCTTGAGGGAGGGAAAGGAGATGTCTGTCAGTGAGTTTCCCTGTATTTCCCCACTACGATAAAAACCAGTGACTTTGAGGAGCCATTGTCAGCCATTGACATAATAATTTGAACATACTTAAATTTGTTGCATAGGTATGGCCGCTTGTTTAAGCAGCAATGATCTTAATTTTAATGTCAATTCTTGTTACAAAGGTCTGTCACTGGGGTAAGAGCTTTGCAGTTTTTTCCCAGGTGCAACCCTATAGGCAAAATAGATGAACTTCCCATCTATGTTATCTGACCAAGCCATTGCTAACTGCATTTTGCAAAAACACTAATTTACCTGTGAAGATTTTAAACCAGTAAAATCAAAGTATTCTGATCATCACATATTTATGGCCAGGTGTTTCTTTTGGAGATGTGAAGACATTCATATTCTCAGAGATAGTCAGAGCTAGCATAAGCCTTAAATGCAAAATAAAACAACTCAACTCCATCTCGTTCTTACACGCACATAACAACAGGAATCGCCTGGATGAAGGGAGAGGCCATGGGGAGCTTATGGAAAGTTTGCTTTGCACCATTAAGTGCAGTAAAATGAACTGCATGAGATATAAAATCCAGGTGCAAATCACATGGCAGAGAACTTTGTATTTGTACAGTTGTTCATGGGGCTAGCTGGTATAGCCTGAGCCATAGAACTTCAGGAGACTGGGGGGGTTCTGCCCTCCACACCCATAAAAGCTCTATCATTCTTTTAAGTAAGTGTTGAGGCAGTGTTGGGAACTGAGCTTCAATATCTTTCTTTTCCACTGTCAGCCTGATAACGGGTGTTTCTGTGTTCCTGGAGTCAGCACCATGGTCAGAAATTCCTCTCTTCTCTTTCAGGAGCTCGTGACAATGTTTTCTCATTGCAGCAGGTCTTGCACTGATCTGCAATGACACAGCATTTCTGTATCACTTCCAAAAGTGTAAAACATCTCTTTTCTTGCAGCCATGGAGGGGAAGAAATGGGCTTATCAATTTACACATTTGAAGGGGAAAAAAAGTCTCCAGGCTGCCAACTGCAGTGGCGAGCTTTGACCTCCTGCAGTTTCAAACGGCTGATTTAATCCCTTGAATAAGGCTTGGCATGGAAAAGCTGACAGGACCTTAATTATAGGGTCACGATACCATAATTATCAACAGCAAAGTGAAATAAACTCTGTTCATCCAGCTCAAAGCACTTAATAACCACTGGAAATCTTTCACAAATAATTTTGCCTTTGCCTGTGGAGGCAGGAAAATAGAGAAAGACAGGACTTTCTGCTTCAGTTAATATGGAGCAATCACGATAAATGGGTTTCCTCCAGAAACACAACGTTACAATTTTCTTCCTTAAGCATCCTTGGAAAAACCTCCTTTTAACTTGGTAGCTCCATCTGTTCAGCTTCTTACACTCTGATATGTTTTCATCTGTAAAAAAGTCCAAATATTGAGAGAAACCCATCAGGAGAGGGAACAGCCATCTGACTCCCAAGCAGCAACGTGCTTTGGTTTGATACCAAAGACAGGAATTGAAGCTAGATGATGGTTTCCAAGCTGCAGATGATCATCGGGTACCAGGTGTTTTCACACAAACTGCTCCGAGCTGGCAGGGGAGCATTTTTTTATACTCCATGAGATCTTTTTTCTTGTCAAGTGTTGTTGGTTGGAGTTAAAACTCACTGTCTGAGCCCTGCAAGGATGCTGCAGATGTGTTCTTCCTGCAGGCTGCTTTCCATCATGCGCAGAGCACTTGACTTCATAAAAAACCCAACCAAACAAAGAAGTTTCACCGGGTGAAGGAGGAAGATAAATACCTTCAACTCTCTTAATATTTCACCAAGCCCTTTCTCTTTTTAACACTGTTTCTTAAATGAGTCTTTGGCACAGGACATGAGCATTCATTTTGCTCTTGGCAGATTTCAGAGTCACATAACGCTCAGGGGAAAGCATGTCTGTGCTCTGGGATGCTGCTGCTTCTCCATCTCCAGGGAAGCCTCCAGTCATTGCAATGATATACCATGGCTGAACCAGCTGGGGCACAAGGCTCCCAGCTAATTAAAAATGAAACCCATAGCAATTGTGTATCATCATGGTAGATGAGGGCGGGTTTATTCCTTAGACTAGGTAGGTCTAAGCAAGACAGATGCGGGAGAAAAACCTATTTTACTTGGCCTCTTGCTTACAGCATGTTTTTTCTTTCCCTTCCCTTCTAAAGCTGGCATAGTATATGCACATGTTAATGTTTGTATCAAGCTGAATAGCTAATGTGCCTGCTCTGGAAAGATGAGGAGGAATCAACATGCTGATAATGGAAACTTTACTTTTGCTTTTTGCACAGTGTCTTGTCTGGATGCTTTGGTTGATTTTTTGATTATGGCTTGTGGTTTTATGAAAAGAAATGAAAGAATCCTGTGTGAGTCCATTTTAGTAGTTCCAGATTTGAGAACTATTCAGAACTCAGCAAGCTCGATCGTAATCTACCAAAGAGTTTCAAGCTCTTGTCCTGCTCTCCAGGGAACCAATAACTCATATTCTGTTCTTTCTATGCCTGCCTTTCCGAGTTTTCCAGTTTCAGTATGTAAAAATGTTAGAAGGGGAAGAAAGTGCCTTCTTAAGCCTCTTCAAGTTGTAATATTTTGTCCTTAATAGCATTAGATTGCTATACAGCAGTATATAGTATTAGTCAAGCTTCTGACTGTGAAATGCAGATAATTAATTGAGGCTTTAATCTCGGCGTTATTAGTGAAAAGATCCACACTGTGTGGGAGTTTTACAATCATATTTGCATTTTCTTCTTCAGGAATTTGACCCCATTTTAAAAACCCTTTACTTTTTGAAGGCTTTCAAATGAAATCTTCAGGATGGTTTAAATAAATGTGTTTCACCCTCAGTCAGAGACGTGCACACTGGAAGTGGCTTCATACATTTGGAAAAATGTAACACTAACTCAGATATTCTGTCTCTGATAAAGATCAGGGAACAGAGAACGCTGTAGAAATGGTATATTCTCAGCCTTAAGGCTATCACATCATTTACTGCCAGTTCTTTTTGGTCTAGTTTGGCTGATCTATCAAAAGTACAAAATTGAATCTAGCAAGTATCTGTTCAGAGTTTTAGTTCATGTATCTTCGTATCATCTTGGGTCCTCAAAGCAAGTCTGCCTATTGGAGTAGTTGAAATAATGGCAATGATTTAATCGATTGTGCCATTTGCAATCTTCATGGAAAGAAAATATAGGGTAGTAAAGGGCCTCTTAATCTTGCAAGGAGCAGTAATTATTGGCCACACTTCACATATAGAACAAAGAGATTAAATTCTAATACATGGACTAATTAACTGTTGCAATTGGGGAAGTAAACCCTCTACCTCTTAGACATTTCAGATGAATGCATGTATCTTCCCCTAGAAGACATTAAATTGGTGGTCACAATCTGGGGGAAAACAGACAGGAGATTGTATAAGACATTAGAATAGATGTTCTGACAGTACCTTTTGACTTCTATAACGCAGGGATGAGTAATCTGCCTGCACAAACATTTCCAGTATACTCCCACTGGGGAAGTTCCTTTGCCATTAGGATATGTCTCCATCAAAAAAGACTGCAGTAGATAACAACCAGATGCTGCCTGTCTTCCCAGACTCCTACTTGTATCACCATGATAGAAACAGCCCTTTTTTCAAGTCAGTCTTTCAGGAGTGGATTTACTGAGGATCAAGGTGGGGATGGGTTCCCTTCCTCTTCCCAGTACATTAGCTTGAGCTAACAGCATCCTATGCTCTTTGCCATGTAATGTGGTCACGTTTATACAGACATATAACACTCCATATTGCACCTGGATTTTTTGTGGTTTCTTGTTGTTCTGAATTGCACTGTAAAAGGCCTTTCTCAAGACGTATGTTCTTTGACTTCAGCTCTTGTGGGTGTCACTAGAACCACGTGGACTGCTGTAAAAAGAAGGGAGTTAACTCACCAGATGGCCTGTGTCTTTCTTCACCTAACCAGATTTGGCATTTGCTAAAAGTTTTTGTGTCCTAGGGGGGTTCACGGGAGGGATGTTATCTGGAGAGATTCTGAAAGAGAAAGAGTTCTGCATTTTCTGTTGCTCAGCATTGCCAAGAGAGACAAACAACAGTGGAAAACCCACACATTCAGGCTCTTCAATTAGCATGCTGATCCAGCACAACTGTTTTATTGTGCTTCATCTATATGCAGATCACATCCACCTTTCCCTAAAGCATCAGTGGAGCTCAAAGAAAATTATTAACAACACCTTCTATGAGATGAAAGTTCTGATTAGGTTTTGTTTCAGGTGCGAAACCTGCCCCTGGGATCTGCTTTGAGAGAGTCAATTCTGCTGGTGATCCTTACGGCAACTGTGGCAAAGATTCCAAGAGCTCCTTTGCCAAATGTGAACCCAGGTATGGGCTCTCCCTACAAATGTAGGAACAGGTTCAAGGGTGATGGGAAAGGGAGATAACATTTAAAATTCTTCAACTAATCTTTGGTTTCATTTATTTCCTTCAGAGATGCTAAATGTGGAAAAATCCAGTGTCAAGGAGGAGCAAATCGACCTGTAATTGGTACCAATGCTGTTTCCATAGAAACTAATATCCCACTTCAGGAAGGTGGCAAGATTCTCTGCCGTGGTACCCACGTGTATTTGGGTGATGATATGCCCGATCCTGCTCTTGTGCTTTCAGGAACCAAGTGTGAAGATGGAAAAGTAAGATTCTGAAATACTCCGAGTCAGGAGAACATCACTACCTCATGTTGCCAAGTTCTTTGTACTAAGCTGACTGGGTTTGCTTTTGGGTTTTCTTTCTTTCCGCAAAAGAATAGCTTATCTCACACTGACTCAGCATTTTACTCTCCTGTCCACTGTTCTGGATTACAGATTTGCAGTTGCAATACAAGTTGCTGAAGTTTAAAACTGTCTTTTTGAGGACAGCCCCAAGTACCTGCCCAAGTACACTAAAGGCTTTCTGTAAAATAAGTACAGCAAAACAGCGCAGGCTTGTTAATAAATTTCTGAGGAGCTCAATGTATTCATTTTCCAGTCTATGGCATTGCAAAATTGACATTAACTTCACTTTCGGTGTCAAAATGTGTTATATCTACTGGTTCTGGCTCTCCCCCATTGTATTTTCTTGCAGGAAAAGCTATCTCTGTATGCACTATTAGAAAAAATGTATTAAACCCATTGATGTTCAGCCACCAATGGTGATTTTTGTAGTCGTATTTTACAAACTTTGTGAATTCTCCAGTGTGAATGTAATCCAAATTTCATATGGCTCTCTCATTCTTAGCCTTTCTCTTGTGAGAAAAGAAACTGAGAAAGATGGGAGACAGCCATGAGTTAAAGGAGGGAGGAATGGAAAGGAGCCCAAGAACTGTTGAAATGAAGAAGGTTTCCATACCCTCAGTGGATAACTTGTAGAAAGAAAGAAAAATTGCTTTGATAATTTGTGGTAAATTGAAGTGAGCCTTCGAATTTCTGAATGCTTTTGAATTGCGTTGGATTATCACAGTGCACTGGGAACAGGTTTAAAATACATCCCTAGTGAAACTACAGCTCTGTTACAGGAAAACAATCCTCACAGCATTTCTAAGTCAATCTGTTCTAAAATGTCTTTTCAAAGAAAACTCAGTGCTGGGAAAGCACCCTATTATGTTTTACTAATGAGTATTTAATCTTTCTAATCTATCTAATCATACACATACACACTATAGAATACACAGGCTAATACTTATGAAATTGTATGTTTTACTTGGAGGACATTAGTGCATTTGTATTATGGATTAAGAATATGAATTTAAATATTCTTGAGTTTTCTAAGCTGAAGATACCCAATTTGAAACGCAGCCATTTTAATGTGATCAGAATTCTGTGTGCTACTGCACTGTGAATATTTGTATTGAGAATGCTGCTGTAATCAGACCATATTCTCTATATGCGTGCATGTTGATGCCAATTCACTCTAATTTCCTTTCCATTTTTCCTTCTCCCCAGGGGATAAGTGCCCTGATTAAGCATCCCTGTCGTCTCCTTCAACACTATTCACTGCTTAATGCTAATTATTGTGACTGACTTTTAGTACTACTGAATTGAACTGCATTTAAATATGAGCAAAATTGTGCAATGGCTTTTTTTCCCCTTTCTTGGGATAGGTCAGCATAGCCTCATAACAGTTACTCTAGACCTAATTTCTTCTTTTTTCAGGTAGGGTACCATCTCATTGCTGACATCTTCATCAGTCATTTGATTACTTGGTGATATTATTAGACGGCACTAATCTTGTTTTAACTCAATTTTCAACTGCGTTGGCAGAGTAAAGTTTACTCCTACTAACTGGAAAACAAAACTAATTTTGTTACTTTGCATGTGTTATTTTTTTAGTTTCCTATAAGATTATTATTACACTTTAAATGTGGTTGGTTTATAATTAACACCAAAAAAACTCTGAAGAAAATCTCAGTTTTGCTGAAAACCAGTGATGAGCCGATGTATATCAGTGAGCTCAGTTGAATATTTGGGCTGTCCTGGGTCCAGGTTCTGTACTATCATGCAAAAGTATTGCACAATTGCTATAAACAGAACTGTGCTAATTTACACCATGAAAGGACTTAAAACTTTCCTTGAACAGTGGAGTTAAGTAGGTTGGAAAAGACCTTTAAGATTATCAAGCCGAAAATCAGGAGGTATTATCTGCTGTTGTCAAGACATGGATGCAGCCAGATGAGGTCCATGAAGGAAGCCTGCTCCGTGCATTCCTAGTCCTGAAAAAATGCAAATTACTGGGTTTTTTAATTGGCTTTTAAAATCCCCAAACCCCAGCAGCTCACCACTAGTTCCACTTCAGTGAAGCTGTGAGTATTTATATACACAAACTCAGCACGTCCACCAAATGTGAACGATGTCTGAAATTCAATATTGGCCTGGATGCCCATGGAGAGCAGGATTCAGCTTCCGCAGATTTGGACCTAAAAGAAGATGACACCTAATTCTGGTGTCCTTATCTTTTTGTCAATATAACACTGTCAATGCAGCATGCGTATTGGGAAATCATTAGCTGATGAAAGAACTGTTGATGAATAAGCAGATATACGGAGAGGGACATGATGCTTTGTGAGCACCAGCAGTTCTGTCCTTATTAAAACTTCTTTTCTCTTCTCTTGCAGATTTGCCTTAATCGCCGGTGCCAGAATACAAGCGTTTTTGGTGTACATAAATGTGCAACAAAGTGCCATGGACGTGGAGTAAGCCTTATAGGAACACTTTTTTTACAATCAGTCAAAAAACACTGGACAAGAAGTCATTTTGTGTAGTAGCTTTGGGGTCTATGATTGACTGTAATATATCAAAGTCACTGCAGTACTTCTTTATCATGTATTTCCAGTTTCAGTGTTGCTTATAGAAAATGCAAGCAATGAAATGATTTCTATTTAACAAACAGATATTTAGCAGGCAGTCATTGTCTTGTTCTTCATTAACAATCTATCTTAAATAGGAATTTTAAGTCTAAACTTCCTTCATGAAGAATTCCGAGTCAAAGGGAAAAGCATTTCCAAAAGTATTAAAATAAAGTAGAATCATGGAATGATTTGGGTTGGAAGGGACCTT